>JAVDBV010047746.1:0-29467 GCA_032619315.1 Piper longum
CATAAAAGTCCCGTCATTGCCTTGTCTAGCAATGCCCTGGTTGCTGCCGTCCCACCGTCCCTGCTCGTCACCAACCCCTTGGACAGCCGTGGAGGGTTGCAGGATTTGAGCCACTACTGCCTTGTCACCATACTCTGTTAAAGCTTTTAGCCGCCGGATGACGGAGGTCGTTGCTGTTATCGGCCAGACGTAAAGACTGTAGAGGGAAGCCAAGAATGAAGGATAGGAGACATTGGAAGCCTCTCCACGTTGCTGTCAGGAGTTACTGTGGAGCTCGCCGAGGTGGAGACATCACTGCTTTGAAGGCTTGCTACTATAGGAGTCTGAGTCGTGCTGCCTAGTCTCTGTAAAAGAGCTCACAATTGGCCGACCAAGTTGGCTGCTTTGAGCCGGAGATCACCTCCTAGTCGCTATTTTGTGAAGTTCTTCCCATCACAGAGTCGAGAACTTTGGACGTTTGATACTGTTAAGAAGAGCATTGCTACTGGAAACGGGGTCACCGTGGGGTCTCACCCTTATCGCCATATGGAAGCTTGGACTGAACCTCGCTAGAGCATGTCACCGTTGCTGGAGGAGGAGACCAGATCTAGGCGTGCGACCTGAAGAAGAAGCGAAGCGAGATAACTAGGTTGCAGATCTATTTTGCACTAAAATATGTCGGCCTTTAAGTTGTCCAAGCTCATGATCACATATCTAAGTTCTGATCATGTCCACTCATTAATTGGTAAAGGCCCAATTAAGGCGGGACAATAGTTTTACCCGGCTGGACCAGCCAAGATTTGGTAAACTTTGTATATTGAATTTATTTCCTTGTCCTCCCCACTTCGGGTTGATACAAAATTTGTTACCAGACCATTTTGGAGCATACACAATGGCAAGGTCATTTTGAAAACCAGAAGAGGACAAAACACTATGTCGGAGTCGAAATTATCAAAAATGAATTTATATAAAAGTGAAAAAATTTATTATTTAATATAAAATATATAAAAAAAAAATAATACATTCGTAATTATTAAATCACTCTGAACTGATTCATAGAATTGATTTTAATTTTAAAGAATTACGTAAAAGAATCTCACATATTATCCCTTGCTTATGATTTTTATTTTTATTTTTATCGCATTATTTTTTTTGCGACAATGGCCCCTCGATCCTATTAAACTCATTTATCTAACTCAATTCAAGATCACGAAGTGAAGCATGACTTGCGGGAGCAAAAATCTCGCACCCAAATATATTTTGGTAATTCCACTAGGGCCAATCGAGAGATAGTAGTGTTGTTTAAAGATGTAATGTGTAAAGCAAAAAATGGCCCACAAGATAAGGGATTTTGCACTGCAAAAGGCCGCAAGTGAAGGAGAACCTTCTAACACACCAACAACAAATCAACTAGAATGACAAGTACAATCTACCATAAATATGGGCAAGCCAACCACTCTTCAAAGTGAAAACCCGGACTAAAACAAAGAACTTTAAGAATGGATTAGACAATTTGAATCGGCATTTGACAATGCACTTGCTTTAAATAGGCGAGCCTCCGTCCCAATGGGAAGCACATCAAGCAGAAAATATGCCAACCCAACCAATTGGAAAAATACAGATGAGACAGACCAGCTAGCCAGCCAACCGATAACAAGCATTCTCACGATGACCACCCCAACAGGCATGGATTTGTGTAACATCCCTCGGGTAGATAATATGTTGTCTAATGTCTTAGGATCTATGTCACAAACATCCACATTGATAATTTCGCTCTCCGAACCAAGTTGGATGCAACACAACTAGCTATAACAACCAATTTGGAATGAGCTATGTCCACTCCCTCATTCTGCATGGCTTCCATGGCCACCCTACTACCAGCCACCATACTCATACCCATGGTATAGCCCTGCCTTCCCCCAATCATTAGTTTCTATGGCATTTTCCCTATCAATCACAACCACAGTGCTCATCCCAACAACACTGCCTTTAATGTCAATGGCTCAACCGTTAGTTCTCGCCACAATTTTGTTGCTGGCTAGTTATCCTCTACAAGTCTACCCTACATCGATTGCAATAGCATCAGTTGCACCAATTGCACCTATTGTGTCAGTTCAAGATGTTTGGTTTGATGAGTTGAAAGCCACAATGAACACATAAGCTACATTGATTGCTACACTAATAGTACATAAGGACAAGGAACCGACCAAAGCAACAATGCATCTCCGCCCCTTGGGTGATGAAGTTTGCTCTTCGTGAAGGTTGATGGAGACGGTAACCTGGAGATCACATCACAATCTTCGAGATTGAATGTGGAACAATTGTGACAAGTGAAAAATTAAAGCTGCAGCAATTCCCAACATCTCTCAATGGCAATGCATTAAGATGGCTCAACATCCATCTTCCCACATCAATCAGTTCATGGGAGAAGTTTATTGAATAATTTACAAAACAATTTCAATCAATAGAGATCCAGGTGAAGATAAAGCACTTGCGACAAAGTCCAAGGGAGTCAAGTGAGCAGCTTGTAACATATGTGAAAAGGTTTAGAAGCCTATCATCCAAGATGGAGTATCCAAAGATCAAGGACCTTGTGAAGATTTATATAATGCATGCTGGACCAACAACTTGATTCCTAAGTCGTCACAATGCAACACTTTCGAATAACTCTTTGAAAGGGTGTCAACCAACACTATCACTGAACTTAGCAAGGTCAAGAAAATAACTAGAAAAATGAAGAAACAACAATGAAAGGCAAAAGATCGTACCCCGACAACGCCGCAATATAGGAATATAGAGGATTATACCTTCAATGTTGGTAATATTGAAAGGTGATTCAATATTTTGGTTCAACAAAGAGAAATCACACCATGGACACTAAAGGATCTACTAAAGCCAGGAGATGAAAAGAAAGATTATTCCTGTCGATAGTGACATGTCAAGACATAATGGAGAAAATTTATGAATTACTCGATAAAGGTGAAATCAAATACAAAGCTACCGCAACACAAAAAGTATTGTATGACAACAAGTCATTCAACTTCACCATTGAAGATTTAAGACAAAGAAAGAAAAGAAGATAAACAAAGCAAGGGCAAAGAGTTCGAAGAAAAGAAGTTAGAAAAAGAAATGCTACTTGAAGGAAATGAAATGCTAGATGATGAAAGCAAGAAGAAGGTGGCTCCATTGAGTTCGATGAAGGAAGGAAAGAACGATTCTCCCCCTCTCCCACACCAAAAAAAGAAGTTGATCAAATGACAACCGTTAAGAAGCTAAAGAAGATACCCAAGTAAATGCACATGTATGATGCATTCCACCTCTTGCTCACAGTCAGGTTCACAGTTGAATAAGCATTGTCAAAATTTACAATAAAAATAGTGAAGATAGTTTCTTTATAAACTCGAGTATAAAAAAAGACTACATCAAGGATGTGAAGTACTTGGGGCACCCTTCACTTGTTTTAACTCGAGTAAATAATGAACAAAGAGCCCGTACCAACCCATTTTGGCCACATGCTAATGATACTTTACAATGCTAGTTGGGATCATTATTTTCTCCAATAATGTTTTACGTCATCCTATGCCCAATCACAATCAGCCATTGTTTGTCAGTGTGGAGCACTATAACAAACATGTTCGGCATCTACTTATTGATCAAGGTTTATTAATTAACATCATGTATTATTTGAATTGAGGATACACTAAGGAAAACCTTCATGCCATGCCAAATAATACTACAATTAACTCAATGTCTCATGTATCATGTGAATCATTAAAAACAGTGTGCTTGTACATCTCTGTTGGTCCTTTCAATTTACCGCAAATATTCTATATTTTGGAAGTTGATCTGATGTAAAACATGCTCTTAGGGCGACCTCAGATTCATGACCATCGATTCGTGTCATCTTCGTGACACCAATATATTAAAGCTACATCACACAAAGAAGGTTAAATTCGAGTCTGGGGGCTGCAAAGCCCATTTGCTCTTAATGAAGAGCACTTTATAAATGCCACATTCTTTATAGAAGGAAATGTCCTAAAGCTAGCTCGAAACCAACCATAGAGCCATGTCTATCGTACTATAATTGATTTGTCAGACTTCACTAAACCAATAACTAACTATCCTTCGCTGAAGCCTCCTAAAATAACAAAGTTACACAAGTTATCAGTTCCCAAACTAATAACTAACTATCCACTGCCAAAACCTCCTAAAGTAACAAAGTTACACAATTTATAGCTCCATTAACACAGACAATTTGTCGGAGCCAAAAACTTCATTAGTACCCCTAAAGGTCACATTATGTCTAAGACAACCAAAGCAAAAAGATTAAAAAAATTCCACAGTTCTAAAAAGTACAAAATCAAGAAAGAAGAGATGACATTGTAATTGAAGATTTCATCATGGTATTAGAACAATAGAAGATGCCAGTGACAATTTTTTGTGAGAAAAAAGTCAACATGACCCATTTTCGATCATTTAATTTGGAAGAAGAATAATACAACTCATCTGATGAGTTTAAAATCATAACCTTAAAACCGCAAGAGTAATCACATTTGAATCATTCCCTTATTGTAGGTAAAAATAAAGGATCAATGTGATTATAGTTTGTTAAGGCAATATCCCATAATGATAGACTAGAAGATAAAGAGATATAATAAACACCAAGTCACTTTGAAGATTGAATTACTCTAGTGACAAAATGACTTGTAAAAATTAATCTGAAAACTTATCAAGAGCTACGTCGGTCTTTTCTTTGATCAGGTCTAGAAGAAATGGCATGGGGAAGCAACACTTCATTGACTTACTTAAAAATTAAAGACTACTTTATATGCTTCTATGAAGAGATTATCTATCAAATCAAGCCTAATGTACATCTAATTATGCAAGTTAGAGAGAAATGTAGCCCATTAATCAAGACCATGATCACAATAAAAATAGAAAAATTAAAGAAAATAAACTTTATTTTCAAAATCAAAGTAATTGGCAAACATTGTCCCAATGAAGAAGAATGACCACATGAAAATTTATGTAGACTTTCGAGATCTCAATAAAATGTTTCCCATGGATGTATTACTTTTGCCTATGCCTGATATTCTATTTAATAATATAGTCGATTGCCAAATATGTTCTTTTATCAATGGATTCAATGACTACAATGGCAGCCGAAAATAAAGAAAAGAACTTTTTACACGTCTGTTGAAATCTATTGTTATATAATAACTCGGAAGGGCTACCTACCAAAGGGCGATGTTGTATATTTATATATCATCTAAACATGGTTATTGTAATGCAAACTTTGTGCTCAGCAATTATGTAAAGGCTTAGCCAAAAAACAAACATCTTTGTCAAATCAGCAATTGACTAACAAAACATAAAATTAGTGCGGCAATCATACTAAAAAAAACACGAACCTATCCATAAGCGTGTATGCAGAAGTAATTGTGTGCAGGAATCACAACTTCGTCAAAAAATTATGAACTCACGTCATGGATTGCCTATACTAATACAATAACCATCGTTCATCTTAATCACATCATAACAATTCTACTAGAAGGAACCATTACATCATAACAGTCAGTAGAATAACTCTGAATGAAAACAAAAAAAACCAAATCCCACAGCTCCAATCACAATCTTACTTTTCGGAAGAGTTGGGGCCTCTCTTCTTGCCAAATCCGACCACTAGAAATAAAACAACCTCAAATTAGTTACTTAACGATAAGTGGCATTATCATTTGATAAAATCTTCAATCGAGAGGTCATCATAACAAGGTAAATATTTTCAACAATACACCATTTCAAAAAAGATGTCTTTCAAACAGTACAGTGAAGCAACAATGAAAATTAGAAATACATTCACAACACTAATAGCCATACACTTCAAATGCCTTATTGGAATTAGAACAGCAGTATTAGAGGCTAAAACAAAGAAAAATAATCTAAATTAGTAAAAAAAATATTGAATACATATTAATTTTTCAAATTGGGAAGGAATTAAAACATACTGGCATTACTTTCAGATATGGTTAGATGATGGATACGGCAATTTTTAACAAGGCAGAAGACGATTTCAATCAGAGGGCGATGCTGAAACCATATAACATCATCCATAGAAAAAATTGACATACAATTCACCACTTTGGATCAAACAATTTAAGTAAGAAGAGGTGAAAACAATTTCTAACTGATACGGGATTATAAAATGTTGGCATTAGTTTCCAATATGATTAGATAAAAGATAAGCGACTTTTAAAGAACGAACTAGATGTCCAAACACCACAATAATCAGCAAGGCAGTAGGAACAACATACAGTATCACAGATGACAGCTTATAGACTTTCTACCAAGTAGGAACAATATTCCAATTGAGAACGAACTGCATCATATTTTCATCTCTCTCCAACATGATAAGACAAAGTATAATATCACTTTTAATCCCAAAGCTAGATATCAAAATCAGATTTATAACCAGCAGGCAATGCCAATAATATACACCGTTAACAGGGAAAAAAATGGACAGATTATCAACAAATCAGCATCAAACAATCAAATAAAACCATCCTCTGCATTGAGAGGGGATTATATCATATAATGGCATCATTTTCCAATATCAACAAATAAAAGACAGTCCAAACACAATTCTAGTCAGCAACAATAAAAAAGCAAACAATATACAACATACAACACAACCAATAAAAAATAACAATGCTAGAATAAATCCATTTGAGCATCAAATTAACGAAATATGAAACAGAGACAGAATCAGTTACCGGCAGTGACGAAACGGCGGTTGTACTGCATGCGTTTGTGAGCCCTGCCTCTGGGCTTCTTCTTCTTGTCCTGCTTCGCCACCTTCGGCGTCTGCCCCCTCACCTTCCCGGCGCGAGCCAACGAACCGTGCACCTTCCCTGCACCATCACAACACCACACCAAGATCCAATTTTTACAGTCGATTGAACAACAAAGAATGCATCAAACGACGAAAATCGATAATATTTGCTCACCCATGATTGCCAAAGGAGCGAAAGAATAACCCAAATCTCGCCGACAAGGGTAGGGTTAGGGTTTTGTTGAGTGTGGAGAAGGGCGTTTTATAGTCACGTTGATCAAGTTATATGGGCTTTTCGAACACTGGTAGTCGGCCCAACCAGTAAGCGGACCATATAATGAGCATTATTTAGGGGTATAAACTATCCAAATCGAGCTAGTGTGCTTGAGTTTAGCTCGATATAAAACGAGCCGAGTTGAGCTTTAATGTAAATGAGTCAAGCTTTAATATAAATGAGCCGAGCCAAGCTTATCCAAAAATTATAGAGTTTGGGCTTGGTTCGAACCGAGATCGAGTCGAGTTCAAGCCGAGCTTTGGCTGAGATCAAGCCTAGCAAATGTTTCTGTGCTCACTTATATAAGATCAAATTTTTTTTAAACACTATATAAGTTCAATGTGACCTCAATACTATTTACGAGCCGAGCTGAACCGAATATTTTTTCGAGTTTGAACATATCAAATTCGAGTTTCGAGTCGAGCTGAGTCGAACATTCCTTTACTCAAGCTCTGTTCGTTGTTCAACGAACTTATCTATTTCGAGCCGAGTATTTTTTCGAGCACACAATTAAAGAGCACGAGCACGAGCCGAGCCGAGCCGAACGCAAAAAGCTCGCGAACAAGCTTGACTCGTTTACACCCCTAGCATTATTATCGTCCAGGGACAAACCGACCGACAGAACCGAATTGACAGAATCTGCTTTTTGGTCGTCACAGTTTGTAAACCAACCGAATCAAATTCCTGGTCCTAGGCTCGCGAACAAGCAAAAGTATTTTTATAAAACCTGTGATTCGAATCGAAGGCTTTGTAGTCACTGGCCAATCGGTTCGATTGTTTGTCTAAATCAACTTAACTTTCAGAACACATGTGCAGGGCAATGTTGTTTGAAACAAAAATGGTCAATGAATCAATCTTCCTAAAAATCTTGACTCGAGTGGATTCAAACCAATTCATATCTCATTTTGAATATGCTCCCAACACATTTGGGTACCCGGTACCAACCTAAGTATCTTCCCAAGTCAAAAATTAATATAAATATTATGATTTATATCAATCATTTTATTAACAATTATGCTTCAATTAGTGAATAAATAATTTAAATCGTAAATGCAAAAAAAACCTATGAGGGACGTCCATCATACATAGTTGTCACAAACCTTAAAAAGTCTTAAACTAAACAAACAGAAGTTCAAATCTCAAAAGTCAAAGACTCAAAAGTACATAAATTAGTAGAGGGCTCATCATGTTATAAAATCTATTAACTTAATCTCACATCTAATACTTAATGGGATAAGATCTTGTTTATAAGTAAAAATAGATTATAGATCTTTAACTTTGTTAACCACTTTTGAAGAAATGATTTGACCAATTACGTTGCACTTTGGGCTGGGTCATTAGAGGTGGTATCACAGTCTGGTTTCCCACTAGCTCACAATTTATGACTCAAATACCTTGTTGAAAAGTTCAGTATTTATCTTTTCTCAATGTTTTATGTTGTTAATCAACAAATTTTTCTCTAATAGACCCAAGTTATAACTGAAAAATATATTAATGAACCATAATGAAAAACGAATTCAACATTTCAGATGGCAGGTACACGTAGACAATCAAGTCAATCTGCTCAGTCGAGTTTGAACACGAAAAATATATTGGCCCAAATCCTGGCAACTATACAAGGATTGGTGTAGGATTCATCAAATATTAACTTTCTTGTTTAGAATATTGTCCGGCCGTTATCGGGAGTGGTAGCCGAGAATAGAACCTCGAACTTAGTAGCAGGTCCCATTATAACCCCAGACGATGGTCAAGGGAGTGCCAATGGGCGGGATGGTTTAGTTGACTCACGCGAGCAAGTGGAGCTTTCGAACCCTGCACCACTAGTAGTCCGACAAGTGTTGCCGCCAGTTGTTGATGATAGTGATCTCTATACTGTGGAAAAGTTTAGGAAGAATGGAGCTAAAGTGTTTGTTGGAGGGACTGATCCGATAAACGCTGAGAACTGGATAGACATCACAGAAAAAGCTTTTAGCGTTCTGTCCATGCCCCACCACCATCAAGTGAGATTGGCAACATGCATGCTTCAGAAGGAAACATCTTACTGGTGGAAGTCCATGGAGAAAACTACATTTCATCGACGTGAGATCTCTTTTATCACGTGGGTGGAATTTGTAATAGCCTTCAATGGACAGTATTTTCTGGAGCCTGTTCTCAAGAAGAAAGCAGTGGAGTTCATCATTGACCTAGCACTTGGAATAACACTAATTTCTAAAGTATCATATCACATGGCTCCAGCAAAACTCAAAGAGTTAAAGAGTCAATTAGGAGAGTTGCTGCAAATAAGTTTCATCCGGCTAAGTACTTCACCTTGTGGAGCCCCTGTTCTTTCTGTGAAGAAGAAGGATTGATCACTTTGGTTGTGTATTGACTACTGCGAACTCAATCAAGTGATAGTAATAATTCGATACCCCTTATCGAGGATTGATGACTTGTTTAATCAGCTAAAAATAGTCAAAATATTTTCTAATATAGACTTGTTGTCTGGTTATCCACCAATTGCGAGTAAAGGAGTCAGACATACAGAAAAAGGCTTTCCAAATTCGGTATGGATATTATGAGTTCCTTGTTACGTCTTTCGGTCTAACAAATGCATCAACACCCTTTATGTCACTCATGAGTACGATATTCCATACATACTTGGACAAGTTTATTATTTTATTTATGGATGACATTCTAGTCTATTCAAATAATGAGGAGGAGCATGTGAAACACCTGTCCATTGCTCTTCAAGTTCTGAGAAAGAATCAACTGTTTGCCAAGCTTTCAAAGTGTGATTTCTGGTTGAAGGAGGTAAACTTCCTTGATCATATTATCTCAAAAGCCGGAGTTGCAATGGATCCATCCAAAGTGAAATTGATCACTAATTGGCCACAACCCAAGTCAGTCACCGACATCAAAAGTTTTCTTCGTTTAGTGGGCTACTATAGGAAATTCATTAAAGACTTTTCCGTCATAGCATTGCCAATGACAAAGCTCACAAGGAAGGGAATCAATTTCAAATGGAGTAGTAAGTATGAGGAGAGTTTCCAATCTCTGAAAAAGAGTCTAACTACTGCACTAGTCTTGACCCTACCAAATGATAATGAAGAATTCGTAGTCTTCAGCGATGCGTCTATATTAGGTTTAGGATACGTCCTTATGCAAAGTGGCAAAGTGGTGGCCTATGCCTCTCGTCAATTGAAAATTCACGAACAAAAGTATGAAACCCGTAACTTAGAACCGGCAGCAGTTGTTTTTGCCCTGAAGATTTGGAGACACTACTTGTATGGAGCCCAATTTGAAGTCTTCACTGACCACAAGATTTTGAAGTATATCTTCACCTAGAATGAATGACCTTAACCTTCGACAGAGGCGGTGGATGAAATATTTAAAGGACTACGACTTCCAACTCTTATACCATCCGAGAAGGCGAATGTTATAGCATATGCATTGAGTCGGAACGGCAAGGTGGACAAGGGTTAACAACTAGCTAGACTTTGGTTTATGTCAGCAAAAGTGGTGGTTATCAACCTGTGGAGCAACTAACAGGGTTACTGGCAAATCTTGTCATTTCAAATGACTTGATTGATCGTGTTGTTAGCACAAATGGATGACGAGGAGCTGAATGAAATGATGAAAATAACTTCTGATATCATAGCTGATTCCAATAGTGTAATTAGATTTAAAAGGAAATTGTGTGTCCCAAAGGATGATGCACTAAGGCAGAATATCCTGGATGAGGCTCATTGCTTAAAGTTCTCAATACACCCTGGAGTTACTAAAATGTATCAAGATTTAAAACAAACCTACTGGTGGATTGGAATGAAGAAGGATGTTATGGATTTTGTCTCCAAGTGTCAGACTTGCCAACTGATCAAAGCCCAACATCAACTACCTAGTAGACTATTGCAGCCTTTAGAAATATCTACCTAGAAGTGGGAGTGCGTCACTTGCAATTTTATCGTAAAACTCCCAAGGGCTCAGAAGAAGCATGACTCTATATGGGTGGTTGTGGACCGACTAACTAAGGCAACTCACTTCATCCCCACGAAATCAACGAAGACCGCAGAATACCTAGCAAGATTGTATGTCGATAACATCTTGAAGTGGCATGGGATTCCTAAGGAGATAATCTATGACCGAGATCCCCTATTCACCTCATATTTCTGGGAAGCTTTCCAAAAACCCACGGGGACACAAATCAAGTTGAGTACAGCATGTCATCCCCAAACTGATAGTCAAAGTGAGAGGACTATTCAAACTTTGAAAGATTTATTGAGAGCTTGCATCCTTGACTGGGGAGGAAACTGGGAGCAACACTTAGCTTTGGAAGAATTCATCTACAATAACTCTTACCAAGCTAGTATAAGGATGGCACCATTTGAAGCCTTATATGGTAAGCATTCTAGGTGTCCATCGTGCTAGTTGGAATCTACTGTAGTCGGGCCCAAGATGGTGAGGGAAGCAATTGAAAAGGTTAAATTCATTCAACAAAGGCTTAAAGCAACTCAGGATCGACAAAAGAGTTATGTTGATACTCAAAGGAGAGACCTAGAGTTCCAAGTTAGGGAGCTTGCGTACCTAAAGATATCTCCTACGAAGGGGGTGATTATATTTAGAACGTCACGGAAGTTGAAGCCAAGATTCATAGGATTGTTCCTAATCCTGGATCGAGTTGGAACTGGTACATATAGATTATCATTGCCACCAAGCTTAGTTGGAGTGCACAATTTTTTCTGTGTCAATGCTAAAGAAATTTGTACAGGACAAATGACATATAATTACAAATTTTGAAGACTAAGAGCTACAATCAGATTTAACATACGAGGAAAGACCGATTCGTATCCAGGCAAGAGAAATAAACACACTGAGGAATAAGAAAATTCCCTTGGTAAAAGTGTTGTAGCAGAACCAGGGATAAGAGGAAGTAACATAGGATAACATGGGATACTGAGCAAGAAACATCAAAAAAATACCTGAGCCTATTTGTGGAATAATGTTTTTCTAATTTGTACTAGCACGATTGGATGAATAAGATATAAATAAATAAATAAATTTTATCTCATCAAAGTTCAATGTCATTTACAAGCCTACTATAACTAGATAATTAGTTAACAAATTGGTCTACCCCTATCAATACTAATAAAATAATTAATCTAAATTATTCTTTTTGTCGTTATAATATTTAGGAGAACGTAAATTTTTATGTTGGGGAGATTGTAAAATGGTACTCTCTTCATTTTCTTTTCTTCCTTATCGGTACTCTCTTCATTTTCTTATTCTTCCTCTATATTTCTATATATATTTTCCTCCGTGTTTGTTTCTTCATCATGTTACATATCACCTTATTGGTTGTTTCTAATCTTATTCTTTTTAATTTTTTAATTATTAGTTGAGATCATTTTTTTTTTAGATTTCATAATTCGTGTTGTATATAAATTAATATTGGTATTATATTGAATATTGACTATGGTAATCTCATTTCAATTATTGCATTTATATTTAATAAATTAATAATATCTAATTATAATATAATTAATTATTACTTGCCATCATTTTGGCTTGTTGACTTCTAAATCTTCATACATGATAAAAATTAAAAATAAATCAACAAACTAGTTTGATTGTTTGGTTTATGTTTTTCTATGTGCTTGGTCATTATGTTAATATGACTACATACGAGAAAAAATTATGTTGGTTGCATGCCCAATTAAATAAGTTAGTAATAATATTATAGCACTTATTACATTTTTTAGATGTAATTGATCCAAGTTTACTATTAATTAACCGGTAAATATTTCTCTTCTTGATTTTAGGCTATGTAGATCAATATTAATGTTATAAATTAAGACAAGAGGTTTATTTGAAAATAATATAATAATTGCTTAAATATAATGTCTCCTACAATATATAGTTTAAATTAAGTTTAAATTAATTGTTGTGATATTAGTTGCTCCATTATATTATATATAATACAACCATTATATGGGTATTAAACTTTTAAAATGTTATTAATAAATATGACATTAGTTTTATATCGTGTTAATTTATCAACTTATAATTATTTTTTGCTATGAGAATGATAAATTAATTTAGTAAATGTATAAATTACTATATTTATTTTTGGCTAAATTAATAAGTCATCATGTGGCTTACAATTCTAACTATTGTATATGGTTGATGATGCATAAACTAGATTATTAATTCATGAGTTAGAATATAAATAGTTTACATATTAGTCTATTTTAATCATTTAAGGAATTATCATTGGTTTATCCGTTTTAATATTTTGTTCACTATTATACATGATAAATTATTAATTTATGGATTGATAAATCAATTATTAATTAACTTTTATAAATATCTTCATTTTCCTTGGTGTGTGGTATTATTTTATATTGCATTCATGACATTCATTTATATCTTGTTGAATAAGATCTAATCTACTTTTTTTCCTTAGACTAGAGTCTGCTTTTACTACCCGTGGATCGGTTCAGCTGTGTTCCAATTTGAGGCCCGTATAACAACTTGAAATGTTGTATATTCCTTTTTGGCAGCCATGGTCGGTCTGAGCCCAGATTCGATCACCATGCGCCGAGCTTAACTGGGGTCAAGGAATTTACTCAATCTGACACGGGGCTGCACCTTTAAAATTATTTAAAAGATAAAATACATACCCCCATGCCGAAAGGGGTGAGAGGGCGTAATGACACAAGACGACTCATTATGCACTTATGATACCGAGAGGGTGAGTCTATGGCAAATATCGGTAACTACGGGTCGTGGGCCACATAGCGTGTGTGCGCATACTTGGGATTACAACTGGATGGGGCGGCCACTCCTCTTGGCATAATTGGAGCTTAGCATATGCTCATAATCACTAAAAGATTTGATAAATAATGATATGGAATATATTGACTCTTTGATGTAATTATACGACGTAGTAGTTTTATCACTAACGCGGTTTTATGACCTTACATGAGAAGCTTCAGATTGATGCTTAAGGGTGTGGTTGGTGGTTCCCTTACCAACCCAGGTTGGAAGAATTGATAAATAAAGTTGGACTTCTTCTTTATATAATTTGAGTTATAATTGTGACTATGGGAAACGGTTTGGAGGTTGTGGAACTTTGAGTTTGCGTAGTTAGTTTATCTTATGTTATTGATGCATGTTATCGTTAATATAACATGATTTATTTTATGATTAATAAATTTTTAGAGATATTTGAATTTTGTCTTCAATCATTTTTGTTACATTATACCTTAGTATTTTTATTTTTATATCCTCCGTATTTTTGGGTAACCCCGACGTGCTAAGGCGGGCCATTACAGGTGGTTTCAGAACAACCTGGTTATGTGATAGATAGTAGGCTAGATTAGGGACGTTAGATAGGCACTGCTAGTTATGGGCCAAAGAAGGTCGTGGGCTGGGGCTAGCAATGGGTCAAATATAAGAATTTCGGGGACGAAATTTTCTAAGGTGGGTGGATTGTGAGATCTCTCAACTTAGTCCCACATCTAATACCTACTGGGATAATATCATGTTTACAAATGGGAATGGAATATAGTTCTTTAACTTGGTTAACCATTTTTGAAGAAATGACTTACACTATTAAATTACACTTTGGGCAAGGTCGTTATAATGTTCATGCCCTGTGCTCAGGAAAACTTTTCCCAAATAATAATTTGAAAGCTAGTGTGTCATCATTTACCACATTTGTTTCGCTTTACATGTTGTGTGCCTTGGTTGTTCTCTATCTCATTTGTTCATTCATTCATCATGTCATCTATACATCATATCGACTACTTGGACGTTAGTGAATATTCTTATTCATGTAGGTTCAGTGTAAGAGCTTGTCATCTAGGCACGAGACCCACTTGGAGCTTCTACCAAGTGTGTTAAGACTCGCTTCTCAGATTTGTTGATCTACTTGATCATAGGATATGTTAAGTGTTGATTTATCGAATCTCACTTAACACGAGCCATTTAAACGTATCGTTCTTCTGCGATTAAGAGTCCTTAAGGATGATATCTATCGTGTTGAGTTTGGAAACTCAACTCCACCTCAAGTTGCCTCCTTCGAGCCTATTTATGTAATCCCCTTTGCAACCTTATGAATATAGTTTTGTCGGGTTTTTCTTTAAGCGAAGAGTTGGATAAACCGATTTGCACATACCTTGAGAGGGCACATTGTAAGTCATAATGGGCTTTGGATTAGAAAGAGGGTCGTTACATTTTTTAGGAATCTTGATAACTCTATGTCTTAAGCTTCTTCACACCTGGGATGGCGTGGAGTAAATGAGTAAGGTTGTGTATAGCGCATGTCTAAACCTGTGGTATCAATGAGTACTAAAGGCGACTACCTAACGGTGCTCGGCCTTTGTGCTTTGAGCCATGAAAAATATGGAGGTTTGGAAAGGGGTTAGGACAATGGTTTTTCTTGAGAATGGGACTATTATAATATTGCCGAGAGAGGCATTACCGAGAGTAACATAACACCAGTCAATTTAGGATGCTATCAATTATGTAGCTTGATGGCTCTTCCGTAGTTTCTCTTTAAGTGTTCAATTGGAGTCATATAATTGTTTACTTTTCATGAGAGTTAGCTTTCATATTCCAACTAGATATTTAGTTATTTCTGGGACCATGACACCCGTTTCTGACACTTTTATATTACCTATGTAAGTGAGGATCGATATTGGGAGTTATCGGCCTTGGCGACGGAGCAGTGATCTTTATTTACTCACACATACCAGGCATGACACTGTATTTCTTAGTTGTGTTACTTTTGTGTTATCTTTTGTGATGTACCTATAAAGTTGTCATCCATTTTGATTATTAATCATGTATTATGTTATTTGCATGTGATCCAGACATATTTGAGCAATTTTGAGGTTTATTCAGCACTTATGATGTGTGTGATCAAGAGTTGAGTCAAGACCCAGTTTATGACTTGTGATAAACAGTTTATATTCTGGTTCTGATGTAAAAATTTTGTCTATTTTATTTTAGAATTTTCCATAATTTTATTATTATTTAATTATTTTGAGTTTGATTACTTGTCATGTCATTCATGTAGCAATGTGCATCTCTTTCATGCATTACTTGGGCATTATTGGTGTTCTCCATCTTGAGACAGAGAGAGGATCTAGATCTCTTTCGCTTATGTATTAGTCAATCAACTTAATCAATTTAAGAGATCGTCTCCGTAACATGTCTAATCCGATTTGAAAGTGAACGGAATTCAGGGTGTTATAATTTTGGATTTGGTAATTTAGTAACCAATTTTATTTTTAAAAATAGATTTATATGATCATTTAATCAAAATTACACCATGTTTTATTTTAGTGCTTAGAGTATATAAATGAATTGAACCAAACACAGCATACCTAAAGCATTCGAATTTGAATCCAGTTCAAGCTATACCTTATTTTGTATTTGCCCTACCATCTTTTGCATAATTTACGAATATTTTTATTTTAAAAAATTATATATGTCAAATTTGTAAAATTTTGAGTTCTAAATGATATGTTTGAGCATTAGAACTTTATAATATTGTTTAAAATTACCATTTTATTATTCTTCTATATTATTTTAGTCAAATTTGTTGAAGAAAATCTAATATAGATTTGAAATCTTGTTTTCAATAAAAAATATTGACCTTCATATCCATTCAAAGATGCATGCCTACGCTCCTTCTTTTGAATCAAATGCCAAGCCAATTCCAAATAAAAAATCTGAAAACGGGACAAGGGCTGAGGTTTCATTGAGGGTGCAAAAAGTCTAGTTGATGTTTATAAATAGTCTATTGAGAGGATTTGGGTGAGCTACACTTCTAATTTGAATATTTTAGTGGGTCTCACAAAATAATAATTATATGTATTAAAGTCAAGCACATAAATAGGAGGTTAATAAAATTTAATTTTGTTTTGTCATCATTGTGACACACTTTTAGGTTTTTAAAATATTTACTAGTTAATAGATATTTAAAAATTAATTTTATTAAAATTATTTTGATAATTAAGATCAATGAGTTGGAAAGACTAGACTGAGTTGAAACTTTATAATTATCCTTAATAAATATTTTTCTATTTATCTTTATGGATTTTGCACAATGGGATCCATTAAATTGGTGTAAATAAAAGGTGTAACTCAGTACTCATATAGCTGTAGTAGCTCACGTATATTAGGCTTTAGCTACTCGACGTTGATAGATAGTCAATTTTAGAGGGGTGATTGCAAATGGGCTTGATTTTGGAGGAGGGTAGTTGGCCCATTGAGGCCCACCAACTGTAACGAAGCCCAATATCAGGCATCGTCGATACGGACGTCCTTTGCGTGTCGAAGTAGACCCGTGCCCATGTATATACCAGATCGATCCATTTTTTATCTTCCAACACGTCTATACATCGATTGCCCTGTTTGAGATCTTCTTCTCCATCGTGAGTCTCTTCCTCTATTCTCCATATCTTTAATTGACTGTAGATGCACAATTTTGGGCGTCTCGTTTAGATCTATTTTACAGCACGGTGGAATTGAGAACGATTGATGGATGGGCGGTGTTTTTTTATTTGTTAAGATTTGGTTTTTGTTAGTTTTAGGGATTTATTTTGTTGGTTCCCTTGTTAACGAGAAGTTAAATTTTCTATAGAGGTTAATTTTCGTGTCTGCTGATTGGTACTGGGGGTTTTTATTGGTGGGTAGATCTTTGATGCTGGGCAATGTTGGGTTTTGGCTGTAATTGATTTTGCTGATGACTAGTAATGTTATGATGATTAAATTGGCTAGTTGCAATGGTTTTTGTATTGGCAAGGGTTTTGTTACATTGTCTTGATCTTGATGAGTTATTGATGCTAATACCTTTGAGTCTGTCTTTTTCTCATGCCATCCTCATGAGGGAAACGGAATCTTGAGTTGGATAAATTGGAAAGGTGTAACTCATCTTCCACTTAATGTGTTTGGCTTTGTTAGGCCTAAAGTAGTGCTTTCTCGTGGCTGTCCATCTATGAATATTTATTGTGGTGATTTATTTTACTAAGGCAGTGTAAAATCACTTTTGTTCTTGTAAACCTCTTATTCTTAATCACGTAAAATAAATTCTGCCAAGGATTTTCTGATTTTGTACCAAATTTTGCCCCTTTGGTATGTTGTAATCCTGATGTATGCGAGTGTTAATCGAATTTGCACGCGATATAACCAGTAAACAACATCGCTGCCATTATGTTTTTTCCTTAGTTCATGCCTTGGTTACGATCAGGGGTAAAACTGTACATTGTCTGTCTGTGTGCCAGAGAGTTAAATTTTGTCTGTATGGTCTTTGTTGTAATTCTGATATATGCTGGTATTAATTTGAATTTTTTGCTAGTGGTAATCTTACCAGTAGATGGCATGGTTGCTATGATATTTTTCCGTGGCTGTGCCTGGATTATGATCGTGTAGAAATTATATTTCTATGGTCTATGTTGTGATTCTGATATGTTGGCATTTATTGAATTAGCTGCTACTCTTCTCAGTAGCCAACATGGTGGCAAACGGTGTGGTTCCACCAAGGGGCAGTGCAGCAGCTGCGGCAAGCATGAGGCGTAGAAGAGGAAGCGGTGCTGCTAATGCAGGTGGTGTGAACACCATGCTGCAGTTTTACACAGATGAAAATACTGGTGCCAAGATTTCGCCTAACACAGTTCTTATAATGAGCATCGGTTTTATAGCATTTGTTGCCATACTCCATGTTTTCGGCAAGATGTATCATGGGCCAAGGTCTTAATTTTATTTCTTGATAGCAAAGACTTATGGAGGGATAATTTGAACTTTTTGTTACATTATAGAGGAACATACAAAGTATGACTGTTCCACAATTTCTTTTCATGTTCGACATTTTCTTCATTAAAAAGTTATTATGATTTGTTGAGGACAATAATATTTATGTTCAGTATTACACAATTTCCCTTTGTTAATGGTCATGCATGTTCCACAACAACCTGATTGTGTAATTTTTAAAGTATTGTGGATTAAATTTGTTACATTGGTTGTTGCTCTGATCAGTGCATGCGAAGATGACTATGAGAGCAAATATGATGAGTTTGGTCCATTGAGATGCCGATTCCATATGCTTCATTTGTTGTTCTCAATGTTGATTTCCTTATCAAATCAATTGTGGAAGACAATGGAGAGGGCAAAAGCTGGCGTGTTTGTACTTTGTCATCTTTCCAGTATCTTTTTCTGGAATTAGATGATTTGGCGTGGGCAAGCACTTCGACTGGTTCTTGCATTTGACAAGCAATCGTTGCAAAAGTTTTTTTTTTTTTTTCAAATGTGAAGTATAAAATAAAATAAAATATTGTTATCATCTCCAAGAATGAAGTGTAGATCTCCAAAGTCGTCAATGTTAAACTTAAACCTTCAGAGATTGTATAAGCGTGACCTTCAATTAATTGGCGTCCATGGATATGGATCCCCTCCCCATTGAAAACATTGATTATTCATACCCATTGGGCATTTTATATAATTTTAAAAAATATATTATTTTTTCATGAAGACAAGAAGTAAATTTGAACTTGGTAGAACTATCTAAGGGTTTAACTCGGCTCACCGCTAAATGTATTGTACAAACACGACCAAAACATGAACACTTAAAATGAGGTAAAAATATCATAAAAGAATCACTTATATCTTGGACATGAATTACGGCTGAAAGTTCTAATGTAGAGGATGGTAATTTTATATTAAAAAAAAACTTCAACATTTATTGAATTTGAGAAAAGCGAGTTCTTTTGATGCAAAATTTTTTTTAGATCATGTGTGCCCATTCAAACTTCTACGTTCTAACTTTCCATCATATGCACAATTATAATAATGTAATTTGGCTTGCATATTTATTGAAGTATTGGAAATGATTTAACCATAATCAAGCATAAGGGATCTTGTAGCCTTAAAAAGTCTAAGGTCTTACATTTCATGTTTTTTTGTATGATTATTACTAAATGAAATCATGAGTTCTTATAATCAAAGAAATTAGACTTCTAATAAAACGTAATTAATCATGAACACTAGCTAGCTATTTTTTTAATTAAGTAATTAATCCTACTAAAAAAATTCTTAAAAAATAATCAAATAATTGGTTTCGACAATTGAACAGTATTGGAGTCATATTAATATTGTCTCTAGACGGGGATTGACGTACGCCACCAATTACATGATATGATAACGGGCGTATAATAGTTTCCCTGTCAATACATTTTGTTCTGACGTTGGGTGGTGTGCAGGCACAGACATCTCATGGTCCCCCTCGTTGCACAAAAAAATAATATTGTTTTTTTAAAAACATATTGATTTGCTTTGAAAAAAGAAAATCATGTTGATGTTGCCTACCATTTTTGTCACCAGATCTTACACTGTAGTGCATAAAGGATCTTTACTCACTGATAGTACATAAAGGATCTTTACTCGAACAAGAATTAGTTGGAATAAAAGAAAAACATTTAAAAATGGCTTTGATATTTTTAAATTTATATACAGGTCTATGAAGAATTCCAGATTCATTGGATAACTCTAAAGCCCATTAATGATTCCCGCACCCCCCCCCCCATCCTCCTAATGTGGGACCCTGAATCCTTGATTTCTTTAGTAGAGCTTAGATAGATTTTTGACCCAATATTTTCTTAAGATTAGGCCCATGATGTTAGGAACCAATAGAAATTTTTCCTACAAATTAGGCCCATTATAAGACCATCCCATCAAGTTAGGTGTGTATCCTAACCCATGAAATACGAAACTAGCGTATTAAATAGATGAACTTTAAAATTTATTGAGCCCACAAATCCAATCTACTAGAAAATTTATAGTGATACCTTGGCCATTAAGAAGGAGCCTACCAAGTTTCAGCCCAATTAAAATCCATTTAGAATAGTAGAAAATTCGTCTAAATTGGGCAACCCTAAAAACCTCATGTTTAAGTGAGATTAGGGTTTAATTTAATAAATATGTAATGAACCCCTGAGCTTCCATAATGATAATTAATCAACTGATGGTAATTAGACTATGATTAACTAGCTTAATTAAGACATTTAGGCTAGTCATGTGTTGATTGCTTTATTTAAGGCCTTGCATTGTATTGTGTGCTTTGTCCATATCTGATGTATTCATTTCATTGTATAACACACGAAGTAAACTTGTCATGCTAGGTCAAGGAGATTTACTTACCAAGTATATAGGTTTTCTTCTCTTTTAACCCTTTGTTTGACTCTACGAGTGAGGTTTAACCATAGTTTTTTGCCAAGGCAATAATAGGGGCATTTTATTGAATATCACTAAGATTAGGCAATCTAGTTGGGTTTTTCGATGTTTATTAAAACTTAAAGGTTGAGATCCTTTATTTCGAATTTATATGATCCAAGCAAGTGTATTATGAATTCGCTACCCAAGCCTTATAACTATGAATATGAGGGTTTCAATTTTATGATATAAGAGTTAAGGAGATATGAAGAGCGTGTCAGTAGTCCTCCTACCCAGAATAGTACAGTATATTGGATACTGCATGATGTAGCACATTTTTTGAACTTGTGGTTCTAACAACTAGTTTCTCTTGCCATTCAAGTACCATAGTAGGCATTTTATGGAGGTACTATATAACACCCCAATTCGGCTAAAGAGAATGACCAACTTGTGATATTATAAGTTAGAAGCTACTCATTAAGCTATCACGTATATGTTTTATGAAAGCATATATCTACCCACTAGGAGGCTTAAGGTGGACACCATACTGGGCTTACACAGAATGCGGGCAGAGTTTATACTACATAGGACAGATCTTAGACTTAAGAATCCTATATGATTACCCTTAGTCATAACAGAGAAACCTCCCCTATGACTATGAATGGTGAGTTTAAAGATATATATAATCACTCCCAAGAGGCACACCCCCGCTACAATTTCAAGGTTGTATGTTGTGACATTACTCATTTCTTACTATTCAGTTCAAGTCATTAGATTAAGTGACTTAATTACTTAGATGCATATGAGTACCTGTTCCACATACTCTACAATTTTATATTGAAATAATACATCGCATCATCGAATGCCATGGCATCGAACCCTGACACCCAGACTTCACGTTGCTCTTCAAATTATATGATCTATTTGCTCCTTCTACCCACGTTACTTTTACTCTCACACACAGCAGTAGCAAAATACGTTTAGTGTACCTGGATTAACTCCTTGTCATGTCATGCTCCCAGACTCTGAGGATTATACATTCTACAAACAATTCTTAGCCTTGCTCCAAAGTATAGCCATGCACAATAATATAATAAGGTAGAGTAAACACACGTACGCAAACATCATGACATAACACTTCCAACATCAAGCATAATTCCCATTAAGTTTATGGAACAAGCTCATCATACAGTTATCTATCAAAAAATAAAGTTCAAAATACAACACAACATAACACAAGGCCCCCGCCACCATTGTTGAGCCACCCGATCCATGAGCCTAAGCAGGCCAACATAGGGGTCTCACCTACATATAATATGAAAACATGTCAGTAATCAAATAAATTTGATTACCAGTCCGAAGTAACTTCTCGTAAAACGAAATGCTAAATGAGTATTCCATTACCAAGGGTTTTAAAAGGCTTCAGAAATGTCTCTCACTGGGTGATAAGCAAAATAACTTATAAAGAGAGTTGTCATACACGCACAACTAAAATTCATATATCGTACAACACGCTTGCGCCCACCACCTCCATATAACACCCACCATGGTATATAGGTGGCAAAGGAGAATAGTTAAGTTAGTACTACAAATTTCAAAAATGCGTTGCATTACGAAGTACTAGTGCAGTTTCATAATAACCATACATTCTTTTGACGTAAAACTGTAAACCCTCATATTTATACTTAGTAGCTTGAGTAGGGACTTAAATAATAATGTTTTTGGATCTTATATATCGAAAACTATGAAGGGGCCTCAACTTTGAAGTTTATTAAAGTCGTATAAAAACACGACTAAATGCCCTCATATTGGAGGGATCCGATAAAATGTCACTGATGTCGTCGTTTGTCTAAAACACGATTAAATTTGACACTCCAGAAGTTAATTAGAGAAGAAGTGAAGAAGTCCAACAGATCTAGATGACTAGAGCTTCGCGTCATAAATCGACAAACTCAACCGGCATAACCTAGCACAGAGATGGAGCTGAATCAGGATCGGATCACACCAGCTCACATGTCGAGCTAAGGCCTCCACACAGGCACAACTCATAAAAGACACTTAATTATCTTAATTAGATATTTTATGAAGTGTTAAACCTTATTGAGTAACTTAATCCTTGTTTAGGGTTTCATGAAAATTTAGTTGGATATGACCAAATTCTAAGGTAACAGGCTTACCAGATGATTTTTTGGATAGGCCAAAAGATGTTTAAATGGGCTGAAATTTGAATTAGTGGTCCCTGACACTGTAAGGCTTAAGGTAAAATTTTACAAAGTGTTGGCCCATGGACCAAGAGGGTGAACAAAGCTCACTAAGGTCGTACCTAAGGTGTTGGGAACAGTGCTCCTAAACACCGCACCAAATTTGCTAAGGGTCATTCATGGGCTTGGAGACTCCAAACGGGCCCAGGTCTTTGGGAGTCGTTATAAAACACCATGGGATTGAGTTGAGTTAATTCTCAGGGCTAAAATCTATGTGGTTTGGCCTAAGTGGGCTCGAAATTGGAAGGTGTTTGCTAGGTCATTTCTGGAGCTGGTTCCTAAGGAATTGGGAAAATCCTAACTCACAAACCACTAACCCATTGGCTCCCAAAATTAAACATAATTCTAATGGGATGCATCCTAGGTTGTGGGCTGAATTTCATCCAAATCCTATATGTTTTCTTATATTTTTAGATTTTACATCTGGAATCATAGAACTACAGTTTCGTCCTTCATTTCAGCATAGTCTAGATCACCAACCAAGAAGGCACCCTAATAATTTTTATTAAAACCAAAACATATAAATTTTATTGTAGACATTCAAGGAGTCATTACATAACTTGTATAGATTTTATTAATGTATTTAAGGTTGTTCACTAAGGGGCCCAAATTCAGAACATGGTAGCACAGTCACACAGAACAATATGCACAATACTCAGTTAGGGATTTTGCTTCTACCATTTAGGTAGTTAGATTAGGCTTAATATTTTTTAGGAGAAATCAAACATCTATAGAAGCAAACAAACATAAGGGCAATTCAAAAGATTATTACATCAGGGAGTAAAAATTGGGGAAAGTTGCAGCATGGTCACTGGAACCATTAAAGTTGCTAACTTTTGCCAGGTTTGGCCCCCTTTTATGCATTTATACACCAAAACAATGGAAGTTTACAACATCAAACATGTGTGTGCGTGTGTGTGTGTGTATATATATATATATATATATATATAGACACACACACACACACACACACGTGTTGTTAGTGTAACAAGAACTAAAAGATGCAAAAATGAGATATACATTGCCAGATATCATTTTTATGGTGAAGCAGTGCATAATAGTGATACTAGTGCATTAGAAAATACATATCTATTTTTACACATGCTAAAATGATATGATTCCAACTTATACAGATTCCTAATGAACAAATCTATATTGAAAAAAATACAAAACAAATACATATACTCACGAAGATCCGAACTTTACCTTTGAGGGAACCAATAAGAGGTCTCTTGGGACTTCCTACCGCAAAACTTGTGACCATAGGTGGCTAGGCTAGGTTAGGGGGAGCCTAGGAGAGGCTACGAGGGCCTTGGATGGGAGGGGAAGCAAGAGGAGACTGAGAGCAAAAGGTGGAAACGGTGGAACTCGACTTCCATTTTTAGGGAAAAATCAAGGCCAGCATAAGGGCATTGGGAGGGTTGCGTTGTGCTCTGGCAAGCCGGATGACTGAAGCTAGGAAAATCAGTCATGTGAGCTGGTTGTGTGAACGAGGCCACACGCCAAACCGGGACAACGCTCAGGGAGCAAAGGCACTAAGGATTTGCGCAAAGGGAAGGAAATTGAAATGTGTGGGCATAAGGGTGTTGGGCCAATGCCTATGCGCCCAGACTTGAAACCATAACCATAAAATTAACTGGCACACGGCACTCGGACAACACCTTTGCTGCACCAGAACCTGATTTTGCATAATTAAGGATTTCACCTTAGGGCAGACGGGGGTAACCTCGGGAATTGTGTTACTAGTCCTACAAGGGCTAGAATAGACGAAAAGGGTTCCAAACAAATAAGAAACACACGCAAGACACACGAGGGACTCAATCCTAACTTCTAACTTGTCTCAACTCGACCAAACAAAAAATTAAAAGGGTCGGGCATGAAGCATCTAATGGGGGTATTGAAACCGAAGGAAGATAGGTCCGAGCAAAGACATACCTCATAGACAAATTATGGGAAGAAGGATTAGACTCTACTAACCCGATTTGGGTAACAACCAAACCGACTTAAAAACCCTTGGGTGGATGGCATGGGTTTTACATGTTGTGAGAACGTATGTGTATGATTCATAGTATGTATTTATGTGTGATGTGTTGTGTTGTCGGGTTTTACCCGAGAGTTTTACATTAGCTCTCCTATTTATTTCCCTGTGAGTATTATTCTTGAAGTTTCACTCTTCCCGTGGATATTTGATCATCGATTTCTTAATTTAATTATTTTACTAGTTTCTTGTAGATTCAATGATTTTTTGATTACTGATATTTTTTTATTATGTAGAAATAAAGATCTGGTGGCTCATGGGAGGCAAGGGTTGTGTTTACTGTCTCTTGTTTATGTAATTGATATATCCCCCTTGGGGAGTTTGATGTATTTATGTGAGGACTCGTCCCAAACTTGGTATGATTGGTTAGTTATGATCATAGACTTGGATGTATGTGTGTGTATTTGTGCACGCACGCGCGCGCGTGTGTGTGTGTATGTTTGCCTATTTTTATTTTATTCCTAACCATTGTTGTGCAGGGTGTTATAAGTTGGGGCAAATCTAACAAAGTCTTCTGCAGGGTGTTAAGTCTCAAAGTCTTGAAACATACGAGGAGCAATATCATATACACAATACCCTTGTTTTACAGATGTATGATTTGTTATAGAAACGTGGGTCAGAGGAGAAAACAGTTCTTAGCCCTTGAAGAGTCCATGTGAAGACCAGATATTAGGGAATGATACCCTAGTATCTGATGATGTCGTAATGAAGGTATGCTGGAACTATTGTTTAATTTCTTACTTGTGCTAACGGTACGTAGAACAGTTAACCATGAACCCTTATTTTTTGTCCCACATCATGACATTAAGTAATAAGAAACGTAACGATCAAGGTTGAAACTTAAATATGAGAACCTATTCATGCATATAATTCAAGTTCAACATCATTGTTGTAGCAGGGGTACACCTCCTCTACAATACAGAGTGATAATTCTGTAAAAGGTTTATTATTCTTTGCATTTTATGTTAATTTTTGTAATGTTTCAAATCGTTTATACTTCAATTTTATTAGTTTAAGAGTCTATTATTTATTATTAAGAATGCAAGAAATCAGTGTGATTTTGGTGTAAAAAGTGCTAATTATTGTTGTTTTCATATGGTATAAGAATTTCAAGACAATCCGGAATGAATTCGGGGTGAAATCGGGCCAAAATGCATGACCTAAAATTGTAGCGATACTGTAGCAGGTGCTCGAGCACTCACGCCCGAGCGCTGGCATTTTGGTTAAGGAATCTTTGTAGCCGAGAGATGAGCGTCTGAGCACTGGCGACGGGAAAATTTATTTTTCTCGTACTTCTGGAGATCCTAGTAGACCCCAATTATAATGTTTGGGTTGATCCTATATAAACTTTGATTAGGGTTTTAAAAAAAGAAAAAAGAGAACAATGCTAGACGGCAAAGCAACAACACGAAAGACGAGAAGGAGCAATGAAGAAGTTGGATCAGAAGAAGAATTAGCTTTCTCAAGAAGAGTTTTTCTAATTTTGATTTAATTTTCTTTGTGATTAAATTATGTCTTTTATATCACATATGAATTTATTGAGTTTATTTAAATATTATATGGAGTAAATTCTTTTCTAGGATTTTTAATGAAACATAGTGCATGGATTAATAAATGTTATTATTTTTTATTTATGTGATTGTGTTTTTGTATCATTTATTCTATTCCATTCATTAATGTTATCATTAGACTGACCATCTACTGATTGATCTAGAGATTTGATTTTGTCAAGAGATAGAAATATTAGATTTATCATTGAATAAAATTGTCTTCGTTCATCTATTTTAGGTGATTTATATATGAGATAGAGATATACTCGTATGTCTTGGGTAACTGTTAAGGGAAAAACTTAAAGTATCATTTTACATACGCAATTTCTTAGAGATAAAGAAGTTGGGTGCGAGTAATAACTTTACGGTGAATCTAAGAGATGTCATAGATAATTAATTCCCGTGGTTAATGATTCAAATGTAGAATTCATAGATAAAAATTATAACTTTAATTATATAAAGCACTAAGTGAAATTGAAAATCCTAGGCTTGGCTTCTTAAAGTCAATTTATCATTTAAATATTACATTTTAGATTAATTTAGTCGCAATTCATAATTAAAGCACTATTTGAACTTGTTTTCATTTAAGTATAATTAATTAAATTAATTTTGGTAATTGATAATTTCTATTACTAATTCCTCGTGGGACGATACTTTCTTATCACTTTTATTACTTGATTCGACACGTGCACTTACATTATAATTTTCACATCACAGAGCGATTATTATATCTTTTAAAGTCAACCTCTTTGTTGTAACGGGGGTGCACCTCTTTTACAACACAGAGTGAACATTTTACTAGATTTTAAGTTTAGACCTCTCTATGTAGTGCATGATATAAACATACTGTAAAACCCATGATTCGAGTCAGGGTTCTATATTCTAAACCAGCCAGTTCAACTGTTATTTTCAGTCAAGTCAAGTTTTAATTATGAGATGACCATCCATTTTTCCCACCGACCATCCGATTTTCTCAACTAACCGTTTATTTTTCTCACCGACCATTCGTTTTCTTCCCCATGACATCTATATATTCCACACTTCTGACGCTGTCACCATTTCCATCCTTCTCACCCAACTTTTTCTTCCTTCTCTTTTCCCCCACGATCCTCAAGCCGGTCACCACCTCGTCGCCTTCACCACATGACTGATGATTAGGTACGGAGTAGCCTCTAAGACACGTTCAGAGCTTCTACTAGGTCAGTTTAGGACTCGCCTCTAATTTATTACTCTATTCTATCATGATTTATTTTTACAAATTTTACGACGAGTTGAGTGTCATTTTATTGGATCCCACTTAACTTAGGCCATTTAGTCAAATAGTTTTCTCGATTAATAACCCTCGAGGATGAGATCCCTCAAGTATGTTTTCGTAAATAAGATCCATCACAAATTGCCTTCAGGCCTATTATATAAATCCCTACCCAAACCTATATATATATAGCTTTCACGTTTTTAAATTGTACTACATGAGCGGGCATTTGCCAGTCGAAGCCGCCAACAACCATGCTACACAAGTGGCATGTGCTATAGGTAAGCCGAAAATACTGACAACCATGTTATGTGAGCACATGTGCCAGTCTGAAGCCGCTAACAGCCATACTATGAAAGTGGCATATGCCAGTCTTAAACCGGAAATACCGACAACCATATATGTCAATCGAAGCCGCCGACAACCATGCTACGCAAGTGGCATGTGCCAGTCTTAAGCCGGAACTGACAATCATGTTATGAGTAGCATGTGCTAGTCGAAGCCTCCGACAACCATGCTACGCAAGTGGAATGTGCCAGTCGTAAGCCAAAAATACTGACAACCATATGTGCCAATTGAAGCCGCCGACAACCATGCTATGCAAGTGGCATGAGCCAATCATAAGCTGGAACTGACAACCATGTTATGCGAGCAACATGTGCCAGTTGAAGCGGCTGATAACCATGCCATGCAAGTGGCATGTGCCAGTTATAAGCCGGAAATGACAACTGTACTACGCGAGTGGGTATGGAAGTAAGAAAAATGGCTTAAAATATGACAGTAGTCCTAATGGACCAAAAAGTGAAATGAAAAAATGCCGAGGGAGGCATCAGCAAAAGCAGATCAGCTTGGTTAAAGATGATTTAAGTTCAATAGATGCTCTTCAGAGATTTCACAAAAATATTTTCTTTCATATGAGAGTTTGGACTCAAAGTCAATTTGATACCAGCAACACTCATTGTTGACGTATTTTTATAATATATGTAGGTGATGATCAGGAGTAAGATGAGCTTGCCAGGACGGAGAAGCAGTTACATCTCTTGCACACACACACACATGTCAAACAATAGAATGTTAATATTTTATTTATATTG
>JAVDBV010047747.1:0-30736 GCA_032619315.1 Piper longum
CTCAAAAGATCACACATTTAAATATCTTTAATTTTATTTTTTTAATATAATAATAATAATAATTTTTTTGGGTAAAATGTCACCGGTTTAAACCGAGCTAATATCAATTCCTAATTTCTTATTATTAAAAGTCTTATCTAATTGTCTTGAAAAAATATAATAAAAATAAATAATTATAATTCATATTTTTATTTAAATAAAATATATATTTTAAAATAATTACTATTTGTATTTAAGATATTAAATTATTATAATTTATGTCATTATTCGATTAGAGTTGAGATATAAAATTAAAATATATACAATGTAGGCCCCAGAGAGATCTTGCCTACTTGTAATAAAGCAACTTCTTTCGAAGGATACCGGACATCTCTTCACCCTGCCTCGTAATAACCCGGTGTGCGTTACATTCTTTCACATGCTCTAGAATTAACATTCCACCGTAACTCCTGAGACACCCTAATGCAAAGCGCACCCATTAATCGTGCCCATAAAGAAGTAAATAGTACCCAGGCGCTCTCCACCTCTATATATAACCCATATCCTAACTCAACGTTCTCACATCTCGTATACAGTTGCTCAATCCTCCTTAGCATTCCATCCTCTTAAGCAATTTAGAAATAAGAATTTGAAGATCATCATGTATCGGCGTATGTTGATCCCCAAGCAAGCTCTTGTGATGGCGACCTTGGTCGTCGGCCACCTCTTACTGTTCTCGCCGGCAGCTTACAGTTCCCGGCCGATGGGGTCGCCCCATCTGGCTGGGCTCCGGCAGCTGGAAGCACAGACGGAGGGGATGACCGAGTGCATGGACGCACTGTTCCAGCTCCGATCCTGCACCACTGAGATTGTCCTCTTCTTCCTCAACGGCGACTCCTACCTCGGCCAAGACTGCTGCCAGGCCATTCGCTTCATTACCAGCACTTGCTGGCCCGCCTTGTTCGCCTCCATCGGCTTCACACCCGAGGAGGCCGACATTCTCCGTGGCTACTGCGATGCCACCGCCAGCTCTCCTCCCCCTGCTGCGAGCCCTCCGACGCCTTCATCATCGCCTTCTCCAGCGCCTTCCCCAACGCCTGCTGCAGATCATCTGATTTAGGCAGACATCGGCGCACTAGAAGTATTAATCAGCGTCGTTGGCAATAGCATATATATAAGGAATATCTAAGAGTCCCTACTTAGTAGGCAGTAGAAAGATGGGGGTCTGGTTAGTGGATGCGTCTTCGCGTATGCTTTCATATATTAAATTTGATGTTGATCCATATATTAAGTTTGGCGTTGATGCTTTTTATATTCTATATATAATAATATGCTGGGGAAGTGTCTAAATAATAGCCGCAATCATCGTTTTAATTTTGTCTCTATCAGAAGTTCTTATCTGTTTTTTAATTAAATTTGTATCCACGCTGGCTCATGATAATAATTGAGTTTAAGAGACACTAATAAAGAATCTTCTTTGTATGGACTCACACAACTCTACCATCATCTGATCTACAAGAATCGGCACAACCCGCAGTCATTACTAATATTTGAAACAGATATCGTAGAAGAACTTAATCGATTGGAGAAAACAAATTTCGGATCAACACAATATCTCGATCCGAACATGCATTTTCCGGAAACAGAGATTAAAATTGATTGAAAAAACTATTTCCATTTCTCAAACACAAGAAAAATCAGTTAAGTAAAACAACACTCCAATCAATTCGAGTTTGAATCATAATTCTTCAGAGAAGGTCGTCGGAAACATCTCGCACTGGCTTTTGGCCGGCCGATGGGGCGACATGGTAGGCGGTTTTGGCATCGGAGGCGTCGTCCTGACCCATTCCCGCCGACGTTGCTATCTTGCACTTGGCCGTCAATGCCACCGACTTCGCCTCGTCGTCATCGTCTACGCCAAGCGCCGCCGAGCACTCGTCTGTCGGTGAAGTGGGGACCAAGTCGAAGGAGGGCGATGGCGCGAGAAACACCTGCTCCCTCTTCTCCCCGAGATAGCCAGCGTCGTCCTTATGAAGTCTTCCAACTGCTCCCGGCTTCGCACTACCCTCGTCATCAACAACACCCAGTGTTGAATCACGAATGCCGCACATTTCGGTGGAGGTAACGGCGCAATTGAACTCCTGCAGAAACCCTTCGATTCCGATCGACGATCCCGGCGAAGGCGGGTGCGGCTCAACCTCGTCATCAAGACGATCTTCCGCAGATCCTGGCGATGCTGAGTGGGAAACACCCCCGGCATCAAGACGCTCCGCCACAAAACCCGCTGGCGACGGTGATTGCGTGTACTCGCCAGCGGAATCAAGGCGCTTCTCTACGAAACCCGCCGGCGACAGCGAGGGCCTGTACTCGCCGACGGCATCAAGACGCTCCTCCGCGAAACCCCCCGGCGACGGTGATTGCATGTACTCGCCAACGGAATCAAGACGCTTCTCCACGAAACCCGCAGGCGACGGCGAGCGCCTGTACTCGCCAACAGCATCAAGATTCACCCCCGCGAAACTCGCCGACGACGGTGCCGCGGCGCGATCAGACGAAGAGACCCCCGGATGGATCCAAGATGTATCGTAAGCAAGCGGAGTGCCCTGAAACGGCGGCGGAGCAGGGGCTGCTACGCCGGCGTCCAACTGCGCCGGGGAAGGCGCCTGACGAACATCCAAGCTCCTGTCCAAACCGTGAACCGCCACATGCGGACCATAGAACACTCCGGGACTCACAACTGCCGCGCCGTCGACGGAGACGACGCTCCGATGATCCCGTCCCAGGTGGTGGAGTTGATGAACGGAGTCGTCGAGAAGGGAGGGGAAGGAGGAGGCGGAGGGGAGGGATCGGAGGGAGGAGAGAGTGAGACGTACCGGGGAGATATGGAAGAGGAGAGACCGGAAGTAGTCGTCGGCGGAGGCGGAGGCCATGTCGAGGGAGAAGACAGCGGCGTCGGCGGGGGCGAAGATGGTGAAGGTGGGGCCTTCGAGGAGACGGAGTCGGAGGTCGGAGGTCATGATGGCGTTGGAAAAGAGGTGGTAGCCATGAAATCGGAGCGCCGCCACCATCTCCTCGAGCTCCAACATGGGGATCGCGGCGGCGAAGCCAATCCCGCCACCCAAGGGGGCGGACGGCGAGAGGACGGCGCCGAGGGCGAGGAGGAGAAGGAAGGAGAACCTCGAAGCCGCCATTGAAGGGTTTTTGGCGGGAAGAGTTTGGAGAAGACGGTTGTATTTGTAGCGTCACGGATAATGCGTGGGCTTTGTTGTTTGTGGAGTATTTATCTCTATCCGAACGTGGGATCGGGTACGTGAATGTACGTCTTTATTCTTTTTAATAAAGGTTAATGCTAATGACAATTAATAAGGAGGTTTTTATAAGGTTTATGTTAATGATAATTCTTAAGAAATTTATTGACAATTTTAAAGGATTTAGGGATAGTTGTGGAAAGTATAAATGATGATTTCATTATTTTTTACAGAAACAACTGTTTCAAATTTTTACAATTTATCAATAACATCTTTTAAAAAAATATCATTTATCTTTAATAAACGTGGGGAGAAGAATAGACCAACCTAGTTATGAGTTGGTTGGAAGAGATAGGTGCCAAAATAATATCAAGAATGCTCATACAAAGGTTAATAATATTACCAAGTAATAAAATTGATAATCCTAACAATTTAGTTAATTATTTTTACTGTGTGCAATGTAATAGAAAACTTATTATAATTTATAATAATTTCATCAAGATCACTAAAATTATCAACTTCATCCCTCGAAAACGTCTAGCCTTATACAAACAATAGAATAAAATGCCCAATAATTAGCCTAGATCTATGTACGGCGCAAGAATTTTTAGAAAGCCTGAATCCGCATATATGATAGCATGTTTCGCCTAGATTTCTTGTTTATAATTTAGATATATCATTTTGGCTTATGGAACTTGTTGATGAGGTCTTGACTAAACTCCTGTAGTTTTTTGCCCCCGTCTCCGTTTCTTGCTTGTGAAGAAGGAAGAGTTTCATTGCAATTTGCGAAGTATTTTCCACTAACACCCTTCAAATTTTGGTGCAGTGCCAAATAACACGTTGTTGCCGCACCCTATGGAATGAAATAAATACTTAATAACCAGCATATTAAAGTGGTTACTGTATAAAAGGATAAAAAATAGAAAAACAAATAAAAAAAAAAAAGAAGAAGAGGAAGAAAGAAGCGTACCTGTTGAACGTCCTTCACAAATGGCTTCATCAGTCGGAAGGCAATGTCATAACCTATGTACGTGTTTCAATTCTCAATGGCGAGATGTTCGCATTTTAATTGTAAAAAGTAAAAACAGTAGCTATTCGATATAATCGTGTACCTTGTTTATACCAGTGACGGCTAATGTTAGTGGGAATCAGACCAGGGTGTAGAGAATTGGCAGTCACATTGGATCCTTCATCCTAAACAATACTCGTTACTTGTATTATGTCTGGTTAAAATAACCATTAATGGCGATGGAGAACTATTATGTTTTTCACCTGTAGACGTCGAGAGAGTTCATTGGCATGCAATATGTTTGCAAGCTTAGAGCGACCATAAGCAATGAAGGGGGCATACCTAAGACATTGAAAACAAGCGAAAAATTAAAACGAGAGGAAGATATATCTTGGTCTACCGAAGAAGTAAATTGGGGGAGAGAAGAGGATTAAAAACACATATACTTAGAGGAGTCATTGATGCTGTTGAAATCAATGCCTTTGTTAGCATATCTGTGAGCCATGGAAGATACATTAACAATGCGGCCTTCTATTCCTGTTTCTTTAGCAGTCGATTTTAGCTTCTCTAGTAGAAGGCTCGTTAACAAGAAATGCCCTGCCCATTGAAATGCATAATAGTATCAGTTATCTACTGTGCATCTCTGCATTTAAACCTTGCGGCAGCATTCTATATAAGCTAGAAACAAATATGCATAGTTTTAATGTGTACTTAATGGTTCTGGAGCACCATTAAGCACCATTATACTTGAAAAATATTTTATCCAATTTATAGCATCATTTTAACAACCTTTTAGGATGGATCAAATTTTATCTCACCCAGATGATTTGTGGCAAACTGCAGCTCGACCCCGTCCATGGAAAGTTGGAAAGGGCATGCCATTATTCCTGCGTTGTTGCTACATTGGAAGCATCCATAAACAAAGAAGCATGGCAAGCTATAAACATAAACATGAATGGATACTTACATCCTTCTACTTATGTGAACAATGTTCTTAACTTATAATAAGCTTCTGAAACTCACACGAGGATGTTGAGGGGGCGCTTGGAGAGGTTGAAAGAGCGCACAAAGGAGGAAACAGAGGAGAGGGAGCTTAGGTCCATTTCCATGACACTGAGCTTGGCAGTTGGGTTTTCTTTGAGGAGACTCTCCTTCACTTGCAAGCCAGATTTCATGCTTCTAGTCGCCACTATCACCTCCACCCCTCTCAAGGCCAGCACCCTCGCCGTCTCCTTTCCTATTCCACTCGTCCCCCCTGCAGACATATACCCTCCCAATATTAGCTTCAAATACTTGAAACCACATCAACCAAACCACTGAACCGTAACTGTACCATTAAATCCCTTCATATCTACCTGTGACTATGGCTGTCAAGTGGCTGCCGTCGATCCCTTCGGTGACTTGCTCTGCTGTTGAAGAAAACCCAAAGCCGGAGGGACCTGGCCAGCCAAACCAACTCCACAACCCCATTTTCTCCTGGACTACGAGAGGAGGACAAGGTGCATAATTGGCCAGCCGACTACACTTTTCTGAAGGAGAACGTCCGCTACACTTGGAATAAGATTGAACGGATTGAGGAAAACAAAGAAAAGGGGAGAGCGTGCGTTTCTTTGAAGATAAGGATGGTCGTAGACATTTGTCGGCAACCTGCTATTAGCTAAAGTCCCCTTTTTCATAACGAAACCAAACTAAAAGCAATTAGTCGTATGGCTAATTGCTTGCCTGTTTGGTCCTTGTTTACGCAATGAAATCAAACTCAAAATAAACGCCTTCCCCTGTTCACTATTTCATTCTAATAAATGAATGCTTCCTAAGATGATGCCAATGGTCCAACGTAACAGCGAACATCTTTTCGAAGTTGATGGCCAAGTAATTGTAATAATTTGTCTAATTTGTTGGGCCTTGTAAGCTTTTAAAAGAGACTTATAATATATGAATATGATAAATTTTTCTTAATTCAAAAATTAATTTAGATAAAATTTTTACATTAACTTATGTTCAAGTCATGTAATATAAAATAAATCTAATAAATTTTTTCGTCACACTTTATACCGTTTAAATTATCTCCCCTATACCCATAATAGGTTTATATGTAATAGTGACATCCGAATTATCTCTTCTTTGCCATGTATTAAGTCCACATATTATAATAAAATTTTAAGAGATTTTATTTTAGATTAGCTAATATTCGAATCATTTCGAGCTAGTTATTATCCAAATCATCTCTCATCCACTCCACTGGATATTAATGTTAGAAGCTAAGTTTATATATTATAATAAAATTATCTGATAAATCCTCAAGAAAGATTTGTAATAGGTATTTCGATTTTTTTTTCAAAAGCTAATTTAATAAATATAATTTTTTATTAACTTATATATAAGATCAATTATCTTCAAATACGATATGAAATAAACCCATCATTACTAACAACTCATCTTCGGCTCACGCGGGAGAAAATGCAAGCCGAAGTATGAACAACCTGCAATTACTTCTCGTAATAAAAAGCAAAGAAGAATTCGTGAGAGAATGTGAAGGAGTGCCATTGGGTGCTTATTTTAATATATTATATATATAAGCAAACGATAGAGATTGGGTGGGCGTTTTTTACTATTTACTTTCAGCCTTTCAGCTCATTCAAGAATCATCAATAATAAGATAATAAAATGCAAACATTTTTTTATTTCTTATTGTTCTTCTCCTACTCTATACCTATTGAAATCGGGCAAGTGTCTTTCTCTAGTGTTATTCAATTCAACTCAACAATAAACTAGTTAAAATAATAAAACATTTACTTATAATATAAAATTTGAACCTCCCTCAACTAATTGGTTGACCAAGATTTATGCTTCAATTTGATCAACCCACATAGTCATACGTCTTTTTTTAGTTTAATAATTAATCAAATTATGCATTGTCATTAACACTAAATAACAAACACAAAAACAAAAACAAAAAAAATCGAATTCAACTCAGCAATTTAGCACGAGTTTGACTCAACTTTTTTTAACCAAAACAAAACAAATATAAGCGGAACCGCTTTCCCTGACTCCATTTAACGGAGTCCCATCCTCGAACACAAATATCTGACTACGGACCAAATTGGGGACCGTCACGACGACCCGGATACCCGTTTACGACGTCACGTTTGTCTCGACGCCAACCACACGCGTACATATATAAAAACCAGAGTGAGAAGACACGAGAGCGAACAAGATTTGTACTCTCCTTCGCTTCCTTCTCCGGCAGACCCCCCACCGACCAATTATCGCGAGTTGGGGTTTGTTGTTCTTCCGATTTTCGATCGATTCCGAGCTCGGGGGAGGAGTTGGCGGTGCGTTTCGTTGTTGTTTGGATCTGGTGTGGGCTGTGGTGGTTGAGGTTTACCCGGATTTGGAGTGGTACGGTGGCGTGCAGTCATGGCCATGGTTGCGGCCGATGATGGGTTCTTGTAGCCGTTGACAGGTTTTTTTAATTGCTTATTTGATCGAAATCTATTGATTGAATGGTTGTGGAGGAGTTAGGTGCGAGTTTATTGGGGGAGGGGGAGTTTGATGGTTGATCAATCTGAAATTGTTGTAGTTTTGGTGATCGGGGTTTGGAGTATGCGGGCTTTATTATGGGTTTATATGGCGTTCATGAGCTGGGAAGGATCATCTTGGTTCTTTTGATTCTCCAGGCTTTTGCATTTGGATGGAATTGGATGGTTCTTGATGGTGTACGAGGTAGGTGCTTCCTGTCCTTGTCACAACATTATATTTGGCTTGATTATATCTTGCTTGAGGTCGATATAGTTTCATGTTACATGTTGATGGTGGTTGGTTCAGTGCAAGTGCGGTAAGCTATTTGGTGGAGTGAAACTGTGAAGGGGGTGGGGGGGAGGAGATTGTGCGAAGGGCTCCAACTATGATTTCCCTTCAATTATTGCAGCTAACGGAACACGGCCGCCATTTTGTATACTCAAGGAGGTATTGCCGTTTTTCTTGAATCTTATTAGCTGGTTGCATTGGGAACAGATTTGTATAGAACTACTGATGGATTCATTATTCTACAACAATATTTTATATCATTGTGTTTGTCATTGTGAAAAATATGGGTCTTTATTACTGCTTTGAGTATTTTACATGGAATATGACATTGTTTTTTGATCAGTTGGAAAGGTTCAATGACAATTGATTGTTTGATGTGTATCAACAGGAAAACCCTGGCTATTGCTACTGGTGTGTTAGTTGCAGGTGGAACTGCTGCTTACATGCAATCAAAGTTTTTAAAACAAAATATAAGATCCACTCATTCTGATGACCAGAATGGCCATCGTGAGGACAACATGCCAATGAATGGTGAAAATAAAAATAGTATCAAAGCAAAACTTATAGCCGGAAAGCAAAAAGGGCGATTAAGGTCTCTACATGTTTTGACTGCACTGCTACTTTCTCGAATGGGTCAAATAGGTGCTGGGAACCTTTTGTCATTAGTGGCTATTTCGGTAAGCCCACTCGCGTGTATTGACTATTAAAGTTTATATTTGACAACGAACTGATTGCATCTCATATTTATTCATCACTCACCCTGACATGTTTGCAGAAACCATACATTGATTATATCATAAGTAATAAGAAATCCAAAGTAATTGACAAATATCAATGATGAGATTGTAGTTAATCAGTGCTGGCTGATGTGCTGTGTGGCATTATTTAGTTCATTTTACTGCCATGGTGAAGTTTGTTTATGTAGAGCAAAGAAGAAAAGTCAGATTTGTTTTCCTAGGATGATGATAACAATGATGCAACAGTAATGATTTTTGTCAGAATGGTTCATCGTAAGCTATGCATAAATGCTGATATATGTCATCTGTTCAAATGTTAAATTTTTAATAAACCTCCTTATCTTGCAGTTATTGCGAACAACCTTAGGCAATAGACTGGCCAAAGTACAAGGTTTTCTGTTCCGTGCGGCTTTTCTTCATCGTGTACCTTCCTTTCTACGTTTGATAGCTGAGAACCTTCTTTTGTGTTTCATTCAATCGACACTGTATTCTTCTACAAAGTACCTGACGGGGAAGTTAAGTCTGCATTTTAGAAAGATTCTAACGGAACGGATGCATGAAGATTACTTCAAGGTATTCTTTTACCAGTAAATTAAACAAGAAATCGTCCCTTCAATATGAGGATATTATACTTTAAGTCAAATTTCATATTTGTAGGTATTATTTAGGGCATAACTTATGTTGCAAACTTGAATATAGGATGATCATATGTGGTATTAGATCACTGGTTGAATCCCATTTCTCTGTCCACGGTCAAATGGCTATATAAATTTTAATGAACCTGGACTCTATCTTCTTCTGTAACTCATATCTGAAAGTTTCTATATGTTATAAAGTCCTTTCAATCACGAGTTTTACTTATGGCTGCAGAATATGGCGTACTATAAAATATCACATGTTGACAATAGGATTACCAATCCGGAACAAAGAATTGCAAGTGATATCCCAAGGTTTTGCTCGGAACTGAGTGAGATTGTGCAAGAAGATCTGAGTGCTGTTATGGATGGCCTGCTTTACACCTGGCGCCTTTGCTCTTATGCAAGTCCAAAATATTTTGGTTGGATCTTGGTATGATTTTAGTTTGTTCTTGCACTAATTTCAGAAACTGCTAATGCCCCCACCTTTAATTTATTCATTTTCAAAATTTTATCCTTCCTAATTGTTATAATGGCCATGCCTCAATCAATGTTTCAAAATTGCACTACAAAACAGAACCAAGAATATTCTGTTTCTTGTCCGAAGGCTTATGAATTACTGTGTTCATTATTTGTTTCCTTTTACCATCTTAGTTGCTTTGCAAATAGTTGAATAATTTTTTATTTATATGATTAAGCATGAGGTTCAAATTGTTGATTCCTTTATATTCCTTGCGCCATGTAAAAGTCAAGACAATTTGTCATATGCTTGCTGGTAACATTTTCAAACAAAGGTCCCTAGATAGCTGACTAGTTTTCAAATTGTGAGAATACGCCAACTTCAGACTATTTTTCACATTGAGGGAAATGGTTCCAACTCTCTTATATTTATCCTCGGAAGATTAGTATGAGCTTCTGAGAGATTATAAACTAGTTTGGAAGTTCAGGCTTGAGAGCGCACACTTTACATAAATGATTAAGCCAATAAAAGTTTACCCTGTCATGTTTGAACTTCCTTTTACGTGTGTGCTTTATCAAGCATTACAAATTCACATAGGAAAGCATGCACTAGAGGTTCTGGAATTGGTCTGTTAATATGTAGGTCATTTATTTTGCCTGAAATGCAAATGTAGTGTAGAGTAGTAATAAGTGTAGTTTTCTATCTTGCATTGCATTTCTGTTGTATGTGGCCTGTTATCTCTGTGATCTGCTTTTTCAACAAGTGACGCTTTATTGCCTTTAGGCTTATGTTGTAGGTGTGGGAACTGTGATCAGGAACATCTCTCCTGCATTTGGAAAGCTGATGTCTAAAGAACAACAATTGGAAGGTGAATATCGGCAGCTTCATTCTCGTCTGCGAACACATGCTGAAAGTGTGGCATACTATGGAGGGGAGGACAGGGAAGCATCCCATATACAACATAAATTTAGGAGCCTTGTAAAACACATGAATCTTGTCCACCATGATCATTGGTGGTTTGGGATGATCCAAGATTTTCTACTGAAGTATCTTGGTGCCACCGTAGCAGTTATACTCATAATTGAGCCCTTCTTTTCTGGCCATCTAAGACCTGAAGGTTCAATTTTAGGCCGGGCAGATATGTTGAGCAATTTAAGATATCACACTAGTGTCATTATATCTCTGTTTCAATCTCTGGGAACCCTGTCTATTAGTGCCAGGCGGTTGAATCGAATCAGGTACTATCTGAATCCTATGTTTTATTCTCTTTGTCTATGGCCTTTGAGTCTCATGTTGCATAATTTATTTGATTGCCTCTCCCTTGAAAAGTTGCTTTGGGGATCACCATCGATTTATGATTTCTTATTGTTTAGCATGGTTTTTGTGTATAAAACCCATTTTTAGTGGTCCTAGATTGTCTTGGAAAAGTTGAGGTGTTATGTTGATAATTTTCATTGTCGCTCAACTCAGCTTCACTATTATTTGAGGCTTCAAGAAAACTTCATCTACTTAATTTTTAAAACGTTGTTGTCATAGACTGATAGACAAGAGACTATTCTATGCCGGGGATGGTGTTCTATCATTCTTGATGTATATAATACAGCATAAAAAGTTGGAAATTCTCACTCCTCCCTATTTTTGCAAAATGTGCAAAGTCTTATAAACATAAAGTGCCTATGTCGGAAAAGGGGCAGTGCATGTATATTGTTGTAATATAACTGATCACCTTCCTGTATATTATGCAGTGGATATGCAGATCGTATTCATGAACTAATGGCTGTGTCTAGAGAGTTAAGTGGTGCCCACGAGAAATCTCTTATTCGGAATACTTCCAATAGGAATTACATTACAGAAGCAAATTACATTGAGTTTTCCGCTGTTAAGGTACTCAATTATCCAGTTTGTTTGTTGCGGATATTTCTGGTGGTGTGAATCATATATTTTGGATCATTTTTTTTAAAAGTACTACTAAGTTTCAAAAATGTGTTTCTAGGTTGTTACACCTGTAACGGGCAACATATTGGTTGATGACCTAACACTTAAGGTTGATGCTGGATCCAATCTTTTGATCACAGGTTCATCATTTAACCTTTTGAATAAGCACTGTTTTTAGCTAATTTGTTGCATATAAACTTCATCTTAATTACCAAATCATAATAATGTTTGAAATTTTGTTGTGTTGGCAATGTCTTGGTTGTTGATAGTTATGTAAATGGGATGAATTCAAGTTATATTGCATGCTATGTTGATTAGTCATTAGACTGTCAGGTTTTTCATTGTAGAGGTAAAAGTTAATGACTTGATGACTGCCAGAGTAGATTAATGAAAAACTCTCTACTAACGTTTGTTTTGATTTCCACATAAAGCAGTTGGAGGAAGTTGGATGTACCCTTTTATTGATAGAGAAATGCTCTCAATTTAGTCTCTTTTAGAATAAATTTTTTAGTTCATTGGTTGCTGAACAAGGAGATAGTTTTGTGTTGATGTGTACAATGCTTTTTCATTATCTTCAGTGTGTTTCTTTCAATTATATTTGTTATGGATGATATTTTTTTATTGTTGAAGGCCCTAATGGCAGTGGGAAAAGTTCTTTGTTCCGGGTTCTCGGTGGCCTTTGGCCATTAGTATCAGGGTACATTGTCAAACCTGGAGTTGGTTCAGATCTTAATAAAGAAATTTTTTATGTCCCACAAAGGCCATATACTGCTGTCGGTACACTTCGCGACCAGCTGATTTATCCTCTTACTTCAAATGAAGAGACCGAATCACTAACTAATAGTGGAATGGTCGAGCTTTTAAAAAATGTAACAGTAACTCTTTTATTTTCCCTCGTACAAAGAAAACTCGTCTATCTTCCTCTTTTATTTATCATAAATATTGATTATATCCTGTAGATCACTTTTAAGTTACTTTGAGATCTTTTCTTGATAGGTTGATCTTGAGTATTTATTGGAGCGTTATCCACTTGATAAGGAGATAAATTGGGGGGATGAACTGTCACTTGGGGAGCAACAACGGTTGGGAATGGCAAGGTTATTTTACCATAAGCCAAAATTTGCCATTCTCGATGAATGCACGAGTGCTGTTACCACTGATATGGAAGAGAGATTTTGTGCTAAGGTGAGGGCCATGGGAACTTCATGTATTACAATATCTCATCGTCCAGCACTGGTTGCTTTCCATGATGTGGTCCTGTCTTTGAATGGGGAAGGAGGCTGGAGTGTCCAGTACAAACGGTAGGCACATGCTGTTTATTGTGTATAGTAAGTTAAGTATAGTATTGTTTCCTTTTATGTGATTATTTTATAGAATGACTTCTACTTGCATGCCAGTGAAATAATATGAAGAATACTTTTCTTTTAACTAATTTGATGGGATCGATTTATTACTTCAATAGGACTACGGAAGTTGAAGATCCAAAATCACCCCTCAGCCCCCTCTCCAACCATCTCTTCCCTCCCCCCCAAAAAACACAGAAATATTACAACCTACCTCCTTCAAAAAACTTCCGTTCCCAGAATTCTTAATCCTGTCAGATCCACTGCACTCCCTCACTTGTAAGCACAAACATACCCAGTTAATATTGAATGAGGGGCTGTTGCATTTAGCTAAAATTACTTTGATAACCATCAAAATGTTTTCACAGAGATGGTGTGAGATTGATCCTCAATTTTTGACAAATGATCAATAACTATATGTTTGGAAATATATATTTCTTTTATCCCCTTTCATCATCTGCTGCTTTATTTCATAAGATCAATTTTCAAATAGTTTGATTTCTTAGATTTTATATTATACGAACTTCATTATTTTCTAAAGTTGAAACTTCAATTTTTTTTAGGGGGGATTCACGGGATATAAGTGAATCAAGAAGTGATATATCAAATTCATTGGATTCAAACAGGCTTAACGATGCGTTGGTTGTTCAGCGTGCCTTTTCATCTAATATGAAGGTTGATATTTTTTTAGGAAGTAATCAAGTTTTTCTTCTTTAATTTATTTACTTAATTATAATTCGTGATTCTCAAAAATCATCAATTGTTCTTTTTCAGGATCATGAGCATGGAGGTTCCAAGGGCAATGCATATAATTTGGAAGTGGTATCAGAGTCTCCACCATTGGATCCCCAGGCTTCATTGCCTGTTTTTCCTCCGATAGGAAAACCTTCCAAGACATTAACTTTGAGATTACCCTCTATGTTTAAGATATTGGTATTCCCTCCAACTTTATCCTTGTATCTTTTATTCCAGATTATATGCCAGTTCAGTTCTCCACGATTGGTATAGTTGATTACAATATGCACTAAATGGTAGATATGTCGCTTGTTAAAAAAATTCTAAAAATTCAGAGTTGGTGCCTACTAGGTTTGTTAAAACCAAGTCAATTCTTCTTGTCATAGACCATATCAATACTTAGTTCCAGATTGTCCCTGTGCTTTTTTATCAGCTCTGTCTATTCTCTTTTGGGCCTAGTTTGTCCCTTTGTAAAACCAAGTCGACGCTTTTCTAATGTATGTAAACTACAAAGTCTGTCGTCCATTTTTTGATGGAGTGTGAGCTGTTCATGTGTCTCATTTCTTAAAAAAATGTTTAGGAGAACTCTCAAACGAGAACCACTGAACCATAGCTATGGTGGCACACAAGTTGAGTGTGATGGAAGCACATTTGAATTCAAAAATTTCTTCCACTGAACCGTAGCTATGGTGGTTCAGAAGCTGGGTGCAGCGGAAGTACATTTGAATTTGAAATTTCTTCCACACCTAGTGGTTTACTCTGACATCTAAGCTAGTTTTATTACTATTTGACCAGGTTCCAACTCTGCTTGATAAGCAAGGCGCACAAATGCTTACTGTAGCACTTCTTGTCTTTTTAAGAACATGGATCTCTGATCGAATTGCTTCTTTGAATGGTAAAATGGATTTTAGTTTTATGGTTGTTGCATGATGAATTTGCCAATAATGTATGTCTCTTAAATTCATTTGAATTTTTTTCCAGGCACAACTGTAAAGTTTGTTTTAGAGCAAGATAGAGCAGCTTTTATTCGTTTAATTGGCATTAGTGTGCTTCAGAGTGCTGCATCCGCTGTGGTTGCTCCTTCTCTTAGGTAATTTCAATTTTTTGTTTTTGACAATCAAATTTGAGTTTGAAAAAAAGTCTTGATGTTTCTTTATTGACTTTCAAAAACTGATGTAAGTTTTTAAATATCAATTTCCCCTTTCAGTCTTTCTATTTGTGTTTGCTTACCTACCATGCATTGTCTTTCTCGTCACTGTACAGGCATTTAACTGCCAGGCTGGCCCTCGGGTGGCGCATTCGTCTTACACGGCATCTTTTAAAAAATTACCTGAGGAATAATGCTTTTTACAAGGTTGATACTTTTGAGAAACATGTGGAAAAGGAAGAAATATTTTATTTTAGTGTGTACGTTGTGAGTAGCGTAGGATGAGTTATGTTTGTTAGCTTGCACGCATGCTCTTTTTCCTTCCTATAGTCATATAACAATTTAATTGTCTGATTGTGTAAGTAGATTTTCTTGACTTTTGAGTGTTCTGCTTGAATTTTACTTTAGGTGTTTCAAATGTCTGGACAAAATATTGATGCTGACCAGAGAATTACACATGATGTGGAAAAACTGACTACTGATTTATCAAGCCTTGTTACTGGAATGGTAAAGCCATCTGTTGATATTCTATGGTGAGTATCCTAGTATTTTTAAATCCTTTTTTTGTACATGGGTATAGGTAGTTTGATATCTGGCCCCAATTATCTGTCGTTTTTTGGGTTTCCTCAGTGACTAGAAAGAATTGACCTGTTGCATAGTAGCATACTCAAATTCCAATTAATATCGAGGCAGCATTTCTTAAGTGAGCTTTGGACCTAACCAACCAAAAAAACATCTTATGCTTACTATTACAAGACGCAATGGTGGAGCTTAAGCTTGATGCATGTCATGCTGCCAAGTTCATATTAGCTCAAGCCGCTTTGTGAGCTTCATTTGAAGAAAACTTTGACTCCTCTATTTCATCCAGAATACTGGCAGATTCTGTAGAACTTGAGAGGGACAGACTTACTGTGCATTCTAGTTTTGGCAGTTATCTAAATTCTATTGTCATATTTGATCTGTTTTGTAGGTTTACATGGAGAATGAAACTCTTAACAGGTAGAAGAGGAATTGCTATATTGTATGCTTATATGTTGGCAGGGCTGGGATTTTTGAGGCTTGTATCACCTGATTTTGGAGATCTTACTAGCAGGGAACAACAACTTGAAGGAAGCTTTAGGCAATTAAACTATACGTTGGTCATTTGTTTTTTGGCCTTTACCAAGCAACCTAAGCTCAATTTTTCCTTGTAATAAAATAGGTTTGCCCATGCTCGTTTATGCACACATGCTGAATCTATTGCTTTCTTTGGTGGTGGAGCAAGAGAAAAATTTGTAAGCTATTTAGTTATTTTTTAGCTGCATGCTTTACATTTTTTCTGTCAATTTAATTGCTAACGTGTTTTTAACCTTTGACCTACTTGGACTGAATGATCATTTTGCTAAGATTTAGATGATGTGTTCAACAAATATTGAACAATGTGCTGAGTATAGTAACCCGAGCATGCAAAATATTCTTTAAAATATGGTGATGTTCTCAGTAGTTCATCACAACTTTGATTCACTATTTTATTGACTTAAAATTGTTACAACTGATCCCACAATATATGGGATTCAATCCTGGACTATCTGCAACAGCAACACAGACTCAAGCTAACAAAGAAAACGGTCAAACACATGTGACACATCAATATACATATGTGACATCTTGCAGTGTCATGTAGAATAATATCAAATTACTATTTCAACAATTAGCTTGCAAGCATTGTGCCTGTGAGGATAATTTGAAGTAATTGACTTTGCATCTGATTATCATCCCAGAATGTCTTTATTGTCTTTCTCATATCTGGCATCAGTCTCATGGGTTACCTACTTACCTTATACTTACCTTTAGAATTCTGGGATTGGTATTAGAAAAATCTCTTTCCTTCCCCAGATTCCAGTTCAAATTTACCTCAATTATTTTATGGATGTTTTGAGAGCTATATATTTTATTGTTGCCTGCTCTCTGTCATGGCAGAATCATACATGGCTTGATAATATTAATAAGAATAAATACCTGAGTGTTTGCTTCTTTTCATAGAAAAATTGAGTGTCAACATCTTGAAACTTTTTGTAACTCAATTTGTGCTATGTTGTTCTTGATAGGATTTTTTTGATAACTTTGGAGTAAGAGCTATATTTTATCTTTATTTTGACAGTATTATTATAAAACACTATTTATTGTGATAAAACAGTTGATTGATTCAAGATTTAAGGAATTACTCCGTCATTCAGAGAACCTTCTTAAAAAGAAATGGCTATTTGGTGCATTGGATGATTTTGTCACAAAGCAGCTTCCTCATAATGTCACCTGGGGTCTGAGTTTATTATATGCGTTGGATCACAAGGGCAATCAGGCTTCTTCCAAATCATTAGGCAAATAAGTTTTTGCTCTAACAATTCATTTAGAATATGCTTTATTTTGTATCTGCTAATTTTTTAAAAAACATGTATAGGGGATTTGGCACATGCTTTGCGCTTCTTAGCGTCAGTTGTATCTCAAAGCTTTCTCGCATTTGGTGACATTCTAGAATTGAATAGGAAGTTTCTTGAGCTATCTGGTGGAATTAATCGAGTTTTTGAGCTAGAAGAACTTCTTGATGCTTCTCATAGTGGTAAGTCTATTTGACATTTTTATTCAGTATCTAGTGATGTACTTAGTGCATTGCCAGTCCCAAGCCTGGGAACAGGAGGGATTGGCATCAAGAAGGGCATCCAACCTTTAAAACTCTATCATTTGTAATTGTATAGATCCTAGTTTAGGATCCATGCCCCCAGCACTTTTGGGTATCAGGTGGAAGAAGAATCTTGCAATGCACTCAAGCTCCGTTTGGAAAAATTGGAAAATCTATGAAATCTGATAATTCATGGCAAATACATTCATCTTTCACTAAAAAGTTATCCATTTTAGAGAATTTTGTGGTAAGATGCAAATTAGATTTCCACCAAATGGTATTCCTTGGAAATTTCATGACAATAAAATTTCTTGTCAAAAAAAGGGGGAAATTTTTCCGTCAAGAGATTTACATCTCATATTTACATCATAACTGACCTTTTGTAAATTATAAATAAGAGAATTCTATACATTTTGCATCTTTTTCATACCAACCAAAGAGACCATTAGTGAACCTTTGTCCCTGCTCTAGTTGGCCCTTATAAGGGTAAAGAATGAGCATATTATTCACGTGTGTGCACATACACAAGGTTTTCTATATACTTTCCTTCTAGTGAGCTGCCAGCTTATTGTGGATTTTCCTCGGTGTTGAAGTAAATTTGGGAAATAAGGCCTGTTCAAATGGAAAGACCACCAAAAACTATCGGTGGCCATTTTTTAGCCCAATCTAATCTGTATAGTTTCTCTGAGCTATCATTGGAGAATTCCATGATCAATGGACTTGCAAAGGCATTGTTCCGTAGGTGTACCATCCTACCCTTTTAATCATTTGTTGGATAAGTTATGGATTTTCCTGTCGAATGCTGCCCAAAATTTTCCAGCCTCTAGATTGTATGGTATGCATGCTTTGATTCTTGTGAGGGTAAATGTGAACAATTACTGACAAATCTCTATATGCAGAGGCTTCTGGGCAAGGCTTGATTGATTCTTACCACAGAAATGTTATTTCAGAAAGTGATGGTATCTCTTTCTCAAATGTTGATATTGTCACGCCAGGTCAAAAGTGTCTGGCGAGGCAGTTGACATGTGATATTTCACCTGGAAGAAGTCTTCTTGTTACTGGTTCGTTTTAAGTGAATTGCAGTATGACTATTATAGTAAAAACATTAACAGTTGTTTCAATTTATTTTGTTAAGGACCCAATGGGAGTGGGAAAAGTTCTATCTTTAGAGTTCTTAGAGGTTTGTGGCCCGTCATGAGTGGAAGACTAAGAGTGCCCGAGCAGAGTAGCAGTCCAGGAGTCAAGGTTTTGAAGTCTAGCATTTTCTATGTGCCCCAGCGCCCTTATACTTGTCTGGGAACTCTAAGAGATCAGATAATCTATCCATTATCACGGGAGGAAGCTGAATTAAAGGCATTAAAGTTTCATGGACAAGGTAAGACATATTGAGCACGAAGTAGATCATACATGTCAATGTTCCATTTCTGTCATCACTGAAAAGCCTAAAGAGAACTAATAGAATGAGCAGGTGCATTTATTTTGAACATGCTTTCTGAAGCTAAGTTATACAGTTTTGTGCGATCACAAATTATTTGATGCCAATTAAAGCTTTATTTCTACTATATGATAATTAAATATGGGTTATAAACATGGAATTTCATCTCGTGATTTTCCAGAATACAGTTAGATAAAATCCCTTATCAGAATTTTTTTTGTTGTGGTCTTTATTTTTTTATCCTTCTTGGAAGATCTCATAACTGTCTCAATATGCACGATGGCTTTCTTAATTATGACAAACAAATATCTCATTTTCAGACAAAATGTGTGATAGTTCAAGTATCCTGGACACTCAATTGAGAATCATACTCGAGGATGTCCGATTAATGTATCTTCTTGAGAGGGAGGAAGGGGGGCTGGATGCTAGTCCTAACTGGGAAGATATATTGTCACTTGGGGAGCAGCAAAGACTTGGCATGGTGATAGCTCTGATCTTTTAATCTTTGATGTTCTTGCTGATTTAATTTTTTTATGCACAAAACATGTGGTTGTTTTTGTATTTTAATTTCTTTTGCTTGCTTTGGTGTCAGGCTCGCCTGTTCTTTCAGCGTCCTATGTTTGGCATCCTTGATGAATGCACCAAGTATGCTTGCCTTCTTTGTTGTTAGCTATTGTTTACTAACCAAATGAAGAACGCTAAATGAGTTTGATTGGGTGCAGTGCAACCAGTGTTGAGGTCGAAGAGTGGCTATACAAAATTGCGCAAGATATGGGAATGACTTTCATTACATCATCACAAGTAAGCTACATGTTAATTACAAAGATAATAAATAGTTACTTAACTAATCATTTTATTCATTGAAAATGTCCTGTTTTTCTCCTGTGTTCCTTCAGCGCCCTGCTTTAATACCCTACCACTCCCTGGAGCTGCAACTGATTGATGGTGAGGGTAAATGGAAGTTGCGTTCAATGAGAAGTGATACAAAATAGTGATGTATTGATGATGGCCATAGTGAACTGATACGGGCCATGGAAAGCCGACAAATTAACGATAATTATACCATCGGGGGTTTCTGCAATCAAATGCAGAAGCACAGGAGTAAACCGTATTTAAAGTGTTTGCTCTCAACAACCCTGCTTTGAGAAAACAGCTCCAAAATTCCCAACTGCTAGACCCATCAGCAGAGGCTCCTCGGAGTTGATCAGTCTAGCAGACGTAATTGAAGGGGGGTGTACAGCTTCAACAACTCATCCATTCTGTTTATAAGATCAATTAAATTGCTTTACCGGGAAGGATATGCAAGGCGTAATCGCACTTACGTGGGACAGGTACGCCTTATGTTTTATCCTTCTTGGGATATCCAGGCAATAAAATTCATGTTGCCATCTCTGGCATATATGTAATTCCCAAGAATTTACTTTATTAGCTGCAGTTTTCATCCTTCATTCTTTCCGATAAAATGTACAAGAACATTTGGGTATATATAAATAATTATCGTTATTGCCAAATGGGCTCCTTGTATATCTTTTGTTTGTAAATTTACAACGACGCAGTTCTGGAAAGGAACCCGCTATGTTCAAAGAAGGAAAACTTTAATAGCCACGACTAGTTTGTCGGCACAAGTTTTTAACAAGCTGTGGAGCATGTCCGCTGGAAATTTAATAATCAATGAGTCATTTGTTGATGCGAGTTCTCTGATTTATCACAAGGCAAGGAACATTGTGGAGTCAGGAAGTGCATGTGGCCATATTGGGTTGCCTGCTGTATTATTGATTTTTTTTTCAAAGCTATATCATTGATGATTGGTAAGGGTTTAGTTAAATGGATTTTTTTTTTAGAAGCAGGGAATGTCCTAACCTCTATAGATATACAATACATAATTATTGGGAGTGTCTACCCAATCCCACGTAAGAAGAATCCCTTGGTGTTCGCTTATCTAGTCCATTCGATTAGTAATCTCAAAAAAAAAAAAAAAAACCACGAAGAGGAGTTGTGTCCAACCAAAAAACAATCAAAAGCTTTAATTTTTTTCTTAAAAAAATCCCACATTAATGCTACACTGAGTAAAAGCAAAGTAATTAGCAATTTACTTTGCAAAAAAAAAAGTAATTTATATATTAAAAAATTCCTTAAAAATTATATAAATTAACAAAATAAAATGCCCACCTCAACCAAACCGTACCACACAAAAGTACAAAATATACAAAAAAAACAAAAAGGATTCCCACCCGCCCCCCAATCATCACCAAACGGCCCAGATCTTCACACGTCGCCCGTCCAAACCATCCTGGACCGTCGATATAACACGGCACTCGCTCGATTCCTCCTCGCGCACACTCTCTCTCTCGCCCCATCTGGTGTCGTCGTGCCCCCGAATCTCTTCTACTCTCTGTCTCCCTCCTCGCCGACGCCGGTTTGTAGGATCTTTTTGAGGTTCGTCGCTCTCTCTCTCTCCCGTCTCTCTCTTCCTCTTTGTTATTCTCTTTAGCCTTCTTTTTTGTTTTTGTTGATTGTCATTTTCTGCGCGTGGGTTGTTTGATTTGTGATGATTAAAGAGGTTTTTTTTTATAAAAAAAAAGTTTGAGGATTTGTGGTGTTGTGGTGGGGGATTTTGATGGGGATGTGTTGTGGGGTTGGATCATTGATGATGGATGGGGGAGGGAGTGTCTAGGGTTTGTCGATTGGTGATTTTATGGGGGACTTTAATTTGATGCGTGTGTTGAATGGTGGTGGTGGATGTTGGCGTGATTGAATTTAGGAGTTGGAGGTGTTTCTGGTGTTATGGCAACATTAGATTTGTCGAAAAATTGATTTTTTTTTTTTTGCCGGGGGGGGGGGGGGGAGAGTGGGAGGTTCTCCATCGTTTTCCGTACTTGGGAAATTGAAGTGGTCCTAATAAATTGCTATTGGGAAGGGAATAACCGGCGCTGAATCAAGATAGTATCTTATCTAAATTTTATTTTTAAAAAAAAGAATTGGAGGCTTGGAGGTTATGATTGCTAACATTTAAGGAGGTTAAATCTCTTGTTTTTGCATTTTTATGTTCTTTAGGGTTCTGTTCTGTTGGATCTTAATTATTAGCGTTATAAAAAGTTTGGAGGAAGATAGATGTTAATTTTCATGATGTTTACCCTCCTAAAGCGTTTCATGCATTTGAATGATGGGAATTCACATTTTTTACCCATATGAGCTTGTTGTTTAATGGTGAATAAGGGTGGTTAATCAAAATGTTATGAAAATTAGGGAGCATGTAATTGATTTTCTAGTCTTCGACTTCTATGATGTTTACTTTAGAAGGTGCCAAACTTGTTATTTTGTCCGATGGAATTTGATTATTACAATATGTTTCTACTAATGATTCTTTTCAGGGGAAGTAGTAAATCGGTTACTACATGCCACTAAATTTTGTTTTTCTATTTTCAGATACTGATGGAGAACGGCGTTGTTGGCAAGGAAGAAGATGAAGGCACTGAAGATGAAGAAGACAGGATCAGCGAGTTACCTGATGTTCTCCTTCATCACATCCTGTCCTACCTGACCACTGAAGATGCGATACGGACTGGTATTTTATCCAAGAGATGGAGGTATGTGTGGACTCTTGCTCCTAATTTAGAGTTCGCCTATAGCCACCATCCAAAGCTTGCTGATTTTGTCAACCAGTCCCTGCTTCATTACAGAGGCTCCAGGATTCAGAAATTCTGCCTCTTTGTTTTCATTGAACAGTACTGCAATGCGAAGCAGGTTGGGGATGCCTTTTCTGGCCTTTACTAGAAGGCTTCATATATGTTGCTTTTGCATCATATTATTAATAAAATCAAGCATAGCTTGAGTTAGTTCCTGTGTGTTTCTCTTCTACTCATTTTTCATTATTTCATCATTGATGCACTTTCCTTACAGTGGTTTCCTGCTTTAGCATTTCGACATAATAAAACAATGCAAGCACAGATAATACGACAATATCAACAACCTGTTCATAGTTGCTTAAGACACAATTCAGTAGGTTAAACTTATAGAGCACTGTTTAAATGTTGATTGGGTGGGAGAGCATTAGAATTAGCACATTAACACATCCAAATTGTTGGTGTAGATGGAGATATTTTTATTATTGTTGCCAATCGTCTGGAAGGGGGAGAATTGAAGCTTGGAGAATAACTATTTTTCGTGTCCACTTCTTTTCAGAATTCAGATTGTTTGCTTATGGTATCATGGCATTCATTAAACTCAATAAGTTGCATATTAGGGAGTTTCTGGTGGATGGATTATCAATATTGTGATTCTTTAGAAATTGACTTGCATACGGCATCTTACTTGCATGTGTTGTCTTCCAATTTAGACACAAAGTCAGTGTCTCTTGTCAGTGGTTCTATTTTGCCTAGTACTAGAATTTATCTTTTAAGATGCAATTTACAGTACCTGATTATAGTTGGTGCCTATTGGTGAAGTATTTTAATATTGTAATTTATCATGTTTAATACTTTTAAATCATTCATTCACACCATAGATTGTTGCATTTCTGCATTACCTACATCTTTAGTTTGGTCTTCCATAAGACATGGGCACAAGCAAAATATAAGTCTGTGGGATTGAAGTATCTTGCATGGATGCGCTCTCATCCGAATTGGCATGGAGTATCTTGGAGTGAAAAATTAAGTGGTATAAAACAGGTTATAGATGTGTGAGCATCCCATGGTCAGATCAGCTGAGAGGAATTTGTAAGCAAACATATATTTTTAAAAAGGCGAGGCCATTCTATGATATTCTGTCAACATGAAAAGGAAAGTTGTGACCATGCTCTTGGATTTCCAGTTCATGTTTTGCTATTTTTATTGATTCAACGTTTGCGAGGACATCTACATATAAATGGCTTTTTACCTTTTTTTGTAGACTAAGTATCTGGAGAGACCTGTCGAATTTTGAAGGCCATATAAATTGTTTGCATCTCATTATCACGGTAGAGTCGTATTGTGTTTAAATAGTTGATTGCATAGTCGAGCAGCTGATTCTTCATATTATCTTATATATGACAAGTATTATAACGCAAGTAGTAAATCAATAACATACTCTTGATTATACAAAAAATTCATATTAAAAAAATAGCATAAATCTTGAGTTGAAAATACCCTTCATTTCTTACCACACACTAAGATTCATAATAAAAGTTATATATATTTGTAGTTTAGGTAATCATATCATTCAAAATGACAATTCTTTAATTTATATAAAATAAATGAACATTATTCATAGCTTAAAAATAGTATTAAACTAAAAAAAACTGTTTTAATTTTGAGTTTAACATGTGGATGCGTTCATGGACGCGTGCCACAAGTGTCTATATTTTTTAACCACACTAAATTATTTTAGTGTCCATAAAAGTGTCCTGCAGTGCGTGTGGACAGTCCATGGTTTATATACGGGCACAGACCTGTATGTGGACACGGACGTCCATGATTTTTAGATACCCCCAGCCCAATGAGCCTCTTTTCTCTCCAACTTAGTAGCTAGACACTGCTGTCATGCAGGCAGACCTTCCCCGGTCGAAACCCGACATGCAGTGCCCAATTCACTCTAGAACTTGGGCCAGCCTTCCCGTTGGATAGGCATTTTAGGTCGCTCTATGACTTCGATCACGATCAGCATGCATAAGCCTGACGGTAGCGCAGCGGAATAACATGCATCCAACACAGTGTTTCACGTATCTAGTCCATCTCCCTGCGTATTTAACCGCTCACAGTGTCCACAATTCACCATTCGAGTGCAAGGTTACCGCAGCCAAGCATCGTTGCTTAACGGTCCCGCAGAACCTGCCTCGCAAGGCATGAGCATGGCACGGTAGTGCACCACCAATTACTGGCCCGGTAATGTCCCCTCCCATTACTGTCACGAATCTCATGTTCCTCTGCAATACGAAGAACTAACAAGCGTCGCTTAGTTTCCCAGCATCCGTCTCAATCCAACATGGGCAAACTTCGCTTATCTCGATTGGCTAGCAAGCGTCCGTGAACTTGCTAGAGCGTGGCCTGGTTCTCACCCAACCAACGTTCTGGTAGGAAACACGCCTATGCTTAGCTAACGCCTCAAGCATAGCGGTCCACCTTCCTATTATAGCGGGTGCAACCTGGTTTTCACCACACCAACGTTTCGGTAGGAAATACGCCTATGCTTAACTAACGCCTCAAGCATAGCGGTCCACCTTCTTGGTTTAGCGGGTGTAACCTCCAGCCACTTCAGCCTTGGCCGGCGTTGCCTGCCAACACCGCTTGTACTTGACACCAAGCAAGCACGAGGAACTACGAATGTCCTCCAACCAATGAAGTCCGCCAAGACCCCCACTCATGGTCCCCATCATACTAGGAACCCATTGAGTGAGTAGGAGGGGGGGTACCAACAAGCAGCACCCCATTGAAAGTCCATTCCCCTCCCTATATAGCAGAGGAAACTTTTGTTAGTCCTTAGGAGTGGTAGCCAAACTAGTTCTACCGGCACCTACGACCAAAATTCGCTACATAGGGGTTTGTTTGCCAAGATATTCTACCCTTAGCATCTCTTGGCATCCATGAACACGTGTGCTTCTTCTCCATCACGGAATTTTTCCGTTTACCCATCGAATGACGGTCGGGTGCCTTTCCGGCAGCCCGCGGGCAAGTTTCTCGGGCAAGTCGGGTACTCGCCGCCTAGCGATTTCCCTAACACTTCACCGAAAGTTGCCGAAGCCTTCAACCAACGTCTTCACAGTCCAGCACAAGTGTACTTGCTCAATATTTACCAACACTTCTCCAAGTTCGGTAAGTTCGGCATGCTCTCCCACCATGCCCGAACCAAAGAGACCTTACTATACGATCATGGTATATTTGTAACAGCTGACCTCCGTCGTCCCACACTTTCGAGTATGTTCCAATACTCATGCAAAGTTAGTCATGCCCTCCAAGCAATGACCATAACTCGCCGCTCAAAGCCAAGTTGCTCTTTCGCTCCAACGTGCCTCGTGCATGCCCGTGGCAGCTCATCCACGGACTCAATGGCAGCTCATCTATGGAGTGAGTATTTCCACTCGGTGCATATTCATGGCAACTCATCCATAAACTATGGTGTCATCGCTAGGCCAAGTGTGGCCGCGTGACACTGTGGGCTAGGTTGCACACGCCAATACCAGATGGTGGCCGTGAGGATCCTCAACATGCTTCAGCTTTGGGTATTTTCATACGAGTTCTTCTCTTCCCACCAGGACCGGTCTTCAAGCCGAGCCTAATCTGCAATCGCTGAAAGCTTTAGTATTAATCAGATGCTTTACGATCGACATGTTCTAACTTTCTGTTCTAATAACTTGCACATGTGATCTGTAGCTGCAACATTAAGCGAATCTCTAATGTGAACTTGTTATCCCCATTAAGAAGGCGATAACAAAGGATGCCATGGCCGCATGTAAATGCAAATATAAACTCTCATTTTTTATGTTATTACTTAAAATTATAAAAATATCCTTCTAATTAATTGGGTAATTAAAATAAAAAATACTTTTGCTCGGCTACATCTGTAATTAAAAAAACTCTCATTTTTTATGTTTCTGGACTCACGAGCAAGAATAGAATTTTTTTGCTCGGCTACATCTGTTCGGCAAACCATACACCTGGACACAAATACTTGGGCAAGGTATAGATAAACCCACCTAAAGTCTCTTGCAGTTGTACGCAGCAAAAAGAGAACGTCAACCATTTCACTGGCTTTCACACTCAAATAAATAATCAAATCCCATCAGAAATGTGCAATTACAATGAGTACAATGTGTCAAAAAACTAAAGTTCACTGCAAAGACCTTTATAAGCATATTAATACACCCATTCTAACAGCCAAAAGAATAGAAAGTAACAACACTTGAACAAGATAGGCCAAAAAACCATTAAAAAAACGGGTCAGCTGATCCCTTCCTCGATTCAGGAAAGAAGTACGCACCCAAGCAGCTGTGCGAATGCAAAAAGGTGCATCACATCTTACAAAATTCAGATTCAACCCTAAAACCGTTGCCGTAATACATATCTTAGTCAGCGCTTACTGAAGGCAAACTCACGGGATAGACAAATACAATTTAATATTTCATGAAAGAGCATCCTTCTACACGTGTGGCCGGTTTACAGTGACACCGGATGTTGCAAGAATATCTGGAGCAATTTCCCAGCTACTACTTCTCCGACCCCAGCTAGAGTGGCGAGCATCTGTCCGAATCGTAGGTGGTTCTGATGGCAAACTGAATTCAGATTCTGAAGCAACATTAAGAGAACCATTGCTACTTCTACCTCGAATATCCGTATCAGCATCCTCAAAATTATGTCGTTGTGAAATCTTTAACAAATCCCCACCAATCTCTAGATCATCTTCTACTTTTACACGTGGATCCACAGTGGTATCATCATTATCAATTTGACGGTTACGAGGAGGTGGAGGTATTTCTGCTTCCTCTTGTACAAAAGCACGAAAGTCATTTCTTGAAGGCTTAATTTTCGTGCAAAACACTTCCAGAAAATTATTCAGAAATCCCCGATCATAGACATTTATTCGATTATCAGCTCTATATCGAAAGTTTTCATATGTGGTCTGATCCAAGAATTACAAAGGTTCAAATCTCAGTACAAAGTTGTAGTCTGTAAACTAAGACAAACAAGAAAAGAATCTCGATATATGGAAAAAGAGTGAGCAAAACCATTATCATACATTCAAAACTAGAAATGACATAGACAATGCAAAACTAAAGGCAGGTGATATTCCTGAAAATTTCAAATCAGCTTTCAGCTGGCACTTAAGGTTTAACATAGCACATTGGACAAAACTACAGCATCTTCAAAAGCAAAAAAGAATGCTATGATATCCAGCATCATTAATGCAACAAATGTCAGGAGTGCAGATTTTGTATCACCTTTTTAATGCCCTCACATTTTATTCAATAAGATAAAACTCATGCAGAAACAAAGTGTGAAGTTTATTTACAAGATGACTTTCTTGGTCATTCCAAACTCAAAGGAGAAGGTGAGAAAAAGATTAAATGTCAAGCACTTAGGAAAGGATGACAATCAACTAATATAAATGCAAGTACAAAACCAAACAATAAGCTTTCTTTTGATCTGTTCTGGCAAATATATAGTCAACTATATACAAGTTAGGTTAAAACAGGTCTCCTGGAAAGTGACAGCACACAAGGATAAAAAAACATTCTGCTTTTTCTGTAATCTCTACTTGGTTACATTTAGCATTTAAGATGCTTTTATGAGCATTTCTTCCAATGATCAGAAACCCCAACTTAGATACATCAAATGACAAAAAATTACAATTAATTTTTTTTGTTTTTCAATTTTCAACAAGAATCTTGGCCAACAGCAATTGTTATGATATCATAAGGACAGCCAGTGCATTATGTATTATGACTATATATTATGAAAATGTTTCAGACACTAACCTGGTTAGTTCCAATCAGGTATAAATGGAAGCCAGTCAGCCCACCAACAAACCACAAGGATACGAAACAATAAGCCATTAGAATGACTGATGCAGGAGATTGTCGCATGGCCTTCCAGACAGTAGGATAGTCCCCATTCATTAATATCTTGATGTACAGAGCCGACATTGCAAAGACATAGATGCACAGAAGAGTAGCAGAAGAAACAAATAGGAAAAAGTACCGGTAATTCCGCTGCATGTCAAAACAAAGACAATCATGATCTAAAAAACAGTCACCAGCTGAAAGACCTCACTAGGCATGCTCATGGTCCCAAAAACAGGCTCTTCAGATTTTAGCATCAGATTTTAGCAGAAATGCCCTCATTTTTGGCACACTGTTATTTAACCAAATTATTTCTGGCCAAGAAACCATCCCGGCTCATTGATTTCGACCACGGTCAATCCCTAGTGAGTCAACCAGCGGTGGAGTAAAAGTGTACAAGAAAAAGAGGAAAATAGCCAACCTGTCCAATGCACTGGCCAACCCAAGGACAATGATGATCGAAGCGTTCCACGCAGTTATTGCATACGGAGCAATGTGAACAGCGTGGGGGACGGTACAACATGCAAGTGTCACAGTACTTAATTTTCACAGGCAAGCCATTAACCATCACTTCTTTCGTTCGTGGGAACTGTAAACTGGGAGTTTGTCTTCCACCAGCATCAACAGAAGAATCAAAATTCATATCTTCTTCTGGTGGATGTGAAGCACGTGGAACAATTCCAGGGTCCTGAGCTGAGGTAGTGAAGAGCAAGGCAAGTACCTGCAAAGACCAAATTCGGGTAACTACAGCTTTAGTAGGAACTGATGCAAATGCAAATCATATGATACATAACCAGAAATTAAATAATCTAGTATAATTGCAAAAGAGAAAAAGATCACAGAGTACAAAGAACTTACAAAGACAGTGAAACCAACTGCAACAGCAAGGACAGCATACCCTGCATCATATGCAGGGAACTCATGCCGCATGTGTCTTGCAACAAAAACAAAAAATATCACTGCAGGCACAACAATAAGTGATATAGTGACAATAAGAGACCTCGCATCAGGTCCAAATATCAACCTCCCGCCCAAGAAAAATTTCTACAACAAAGAACAAAAAAGTTATCATTGGTAATAATACAACCTTTTAAGTCAAAAGAGGTATTTATAACAGCTTTTAAACAAAACCATGCCTCCAATAATTTTCAACTTAAATTAGTTGTTCTCCTACCTGACAGAATGTCTGTGAAAATTGTTACTTCCAGATACCAATGCAAAGGAAACATGTAACCATATTGCCAACTATCAGGTATTCAGTCACCAAAATCGCATCAAGGTAAAGTATACCCTTCACTTAAGAAAGCGCATTGCCATTTCTTCCATCAAATTAACACACCCTTAACGACATTAAACCACAACACGAGAGCATTAACACATCCACCAAATTACGACACCTTAACTTAACCCGACAAAAAAATAACAAACCTACCCTACCATGCGCAACAGAAGTAATAGACTGGACGGCAAAAAGCCTACAAATTCAACAGTTCACTAAGCCTAAAACGTTGATCATACTAACAGGATCGGCTTTTGCAAGAGGCCACTGAATCCTAATAACCAAAAACCCGAAACAAAACAGTGAAGCGCACAATAACCCTAGAAAACACACTACCAACCAGCCCCCCTTGTCGACGCTCACACAACACCACCAGGAACAAGCCCTCCCCACTAGCCAAATTCACAAACATATCAGCCCACATTACACTAAATCACAGAACAGAAACCCCAAACAAAACAGAATCACACTAGCAGAACTACAACAAAACCCACCCCAAACCACCAGCAACGCCGCCGCCACAATCAGCACACTGCTCACGACACAACCAACCACAGTTTGCATCAGAAACATCCACAGCCACGAAAAAACCTAAAAAGGAAAAAAAAAACACGAAAAACACAGAAAAAACCGCACATTGCTGCCCTTCCAAACTTGATAAACCCGCTTGGCCATTGAAGACGACGAAGAACAAGGACGAGGACTGCGCCGGCGACGAATCGGCGAATCCCAACTCCAACACCGAATCGAAGCAGAAAAAATGCCGACTTTCTTCTCTTCCTTCTTCCCGAAAAACTCTTTC
>JAVDBV010047748.1:0-27835 GCA_032619315.1 Piper longum
CACACACACACACACAAAAAACACTACTGTTCATGTTTTCCTTTTTTCAGAGTATTCAAATTAATGTCTTTGAAGTCATCTGATCCATGAAATGTGTCTTTATTAAGTTAGAATACACCCATGAACCTATTTCAGCTGTTTACACGGATAAATGCCAAAGAAGTCCTTTCTATTTGATAAAAAACTAAATACTTGAAGTGGTGTGGCCATTTTCTGTCAAACAATAGGTTCTATGTATTTCCCATTTTGAAGAAAGTAGTGTATATATGCTCAAGCATGCTAATTGTGTACTTTAATTTCTATGCCTAGAAGAAATCTTAGCATGAACCTGGCCACTATCTTTATCCCCTTTCTACTTTATTCATAGGGGATGATTAGTTTAAAGTTTTTTCTAGTAATTCAAGCAAAATAGGTATATCATTTTCCTCAAGTACTTTATAGAATGAACTTTCACTAAAATGGTTGTATATTGATTCAATATTACTGGCTTTTGTTGGGTTTACCTTGATTACTATTTCATCTAGTGCTCTATATTACTGTTTAGTTGCAATTTGTTGTTTATTATCCTCTTAACTTTTCTTTGAAACAATTTTTTGCACGTTGTCTTTGTTCCTTGGTGTGCAATCAACAAATCAGCTTCGCATGCCATGTGAAGGCAATATACGATGATTTTTCTTTGTGTGCGCCATTGTTAATTTTTGAACAGTACAACGAAACCACCATAGCCTTAAGGGGTGGACTGTAAGCTATTGCTTCTTAAGCTTGGATATGGATATGAATTTATTCACAATTTGACTTGGGGACATCTATCCAGCTTCAATGGGCAGTCTTGAACTAAATTTTCTTGGATGCTTCTTTGTGGCTTTATGACTGGGTCTTGTGGCCACCAAATTGCACTTTTTGCGATATAGGACTTGTTTACTTATAGTTTGTTTATTTCATTTTCAGCTGCATTGAGTGCTCAAGGTTGAAGGGAAGAATAATATTTGAGTCAAGTTGGCTAGAACTGGTGACATGAGAAAGTTTTTTTCATTCAGATCATCCGGGTCAGTTAGTGAAACTAGCAATCATTTATCTCCAACAGCCAAGAGGGATGAGCGTTTGGACAGTGACATACAAGTTAAGATCCATAACAGATCTTCAAGCCAAGCAGATTCTAAATTTGGGAAAGAAAATCATCAAAGCTATGTTGAAGTGCCTCTGAGAAGGAGCTTCTCTTGTTCATCGTCCAATGCATATAATGATCTAATAGAAAAAGGCCCTAGCAAGTCTCCCTTGAAGGAAAGAAAAACCGGCTTTGATTATGAAAATCAGTGAGTGATTTGATTTGTCTAATTTGAATTTTTTGTTTGTGCTAACATCTGCAATTTCAAAAATGATTGTGAGTTTTCTCCTTTTTTTGGCATCTTGTAGGAGTCATTCATGCATGTCAGATGGACATCTGGAGCCCGCAAGTGGTGAGAAGGTGGTTATTTCAAAACATTTAGGTGAAGTTGATTGTACGGCCTCTTTAAAAATCTGCTCATATTCTTCAGGGAGCTCTATATGTAGTTCCCCAGTTCCATTACGATGTCAAGCTCCTCCTTTAACTAATGTTTCAAATAGAGTCTTGGACCTGTATATTGATGGCGAGCAGGAAGAGCAAAGTAGGAGATTGGAAAGTGAATCTCCAAAAAAATCATCAGCTTCTAAAAGAATCAATGGTTGTTTACAGGAAACTAGACTAGCTGAGAACTTGAAACGTCCACCTCGCTCTAAATCCAAAGGGGCCATCATACCTGTGAATGGTAAAGAGCAGTTGATGTTCCATTCAACCAGGGAGGATAGAGATAAGCATATTTGTACTTCACCTGAATGCGAAAGTAGATACTCTAGACCTTCATCTCCAGAAAAAAATGGAAAGTTTGTAGTTGAAAAACTGACATGTGTATGCCCGCCTGTATCTATGTTGAAATCTTTTGACGTTGATTGTGAAACTTCTACAGCTTTTGGAGATATTTTTGTTGACCATTCAGACATTTATCCTGATTTGAGCTTAAACAAGCTATCCGGTGATTGTTTTAAGCCTGATGCTTCTTATGAGTTAATGGCTGGGCAATGCATGAAGGAAAGCAAGGTTGTAGATTGGCAAGGAAACGCTAAAAATGAACGTTTGCAATTGAGGAGAGATGAGCAAGGAGATGCAGAACTCGAAATGAAAATAAAGGAAGCAGAAGAACGTGCTACTTTTTTAGCAGGACTTGAAGATGGACAAATTACAACCAGAAATATTTTAGTGGAGGTGAAGAATTTGGCTTTTGAACTCTCTAATCAATTGAAATTTCGAAAATCTGAGAGAATTGCAGCAAGGAAATCAATTAGAGTTCTGGAAATGGAACTGAACTCTAAAACCAGGATGCTGGAAAAGGAGAAACAAGAGCTTCAATTTTGTCTGGAAGGGGAGTTAGATAAGAGGTCCAAGGAATGGTTGACAAAGCTGGACAAGTACCAATCGGAAGAGCAAAGACTGAGGGAGAGGGTGCGGGAACTGGCAGAACAAAATGTCTCTATACAGAGGGAAATCTCTCTGCATAACACTAGAGATATGGAGGACCAAGCAAACCTCCTAGAGTTGGAAACACAGTTAAACAATGCAAGTTCCACAATGGAAGAAATGAAATTAGAAAAATGCAAGCTTCAAGATGCAGTGGTGGAGTTACAAGATAGAGCTAAGCATGCAGAATCTGATTTAGATTGCCTGAGAAGAAGCTACAAGGAGAAGGATGTGGAAGTCAAAGATTTACAGAAGGCATTATGTAATTTGCAGAGAGTGAATAGTGAGCAAGAGAAGACAATTTCCGGGTTAAGAAAAGATCTTCTTGATGGCATCTCAGGTCAATGTTCAGATACTAGTGATGGCTTGGGCAGGTTGCTGAAGGAGGTACTGAGGCTTGGTACAATAGAACAAAAGCTCAAACAAGAAATTGAATCTTATAAGCGGGAAGCTGATTCTCTTAGAAATGAGAATATAAGCCTTCTCAATCGGTTTAACGGTGGGAAAATATCATCATTTAGGCTTGACCAAGAGCTTCATTCTCGTATAGAGTGTTTTATCAATCAGAGCTTCTCATTGCATGATAGTAGTAGCAAACTTTGTGGTGACTTGTTGGAATTTGTAAAAGTTTGTATACTACACGGAGACATGGAGCATGCTCAAGAAGTGAAGAGTAGGTTTGATGGGTATTCATTAATTGAGCTTGATATGAAGGTTCAGAATATGAGGAGAGGGATGGAGGAGATTAGGAGAGGATGGAAAACCTTCTCCACAATATTGCAGGAAAAGGACAACCTGGACGAATTAAATTGCCTGACTGAAGTTAATAAGGTGATAATTGCTCGTGCATCTTTCTCAGATCATAATTTGCTGGTTGGTTTTTTAATTCCAACTTGCATATATTTTTTTCTTGCATATTAACTGTTCTAGATCATTGAGATCTTTATCGGCCTTCTTGGGACAGTTGGTCCCTAATTGTGGTCGCTAATATGTCCAATTTTTTATTTAGGAGGCTGACATGAAGAATGAGTTGAAGACTGAACTGCTGTTGTCAAGAGCATTGCGGGAAAAGCTGCTCTCACAAGATATTGAACTAAACCAGCATCGGTCCGATCTGGCAGCTTCAATTAGGGGTATTGACATTCTTAGATGTGAACTCCAGCAGACCAGGGATGCAATTTCCTGCCTCACACACAAGTTGAAGGAGGCAGAGCTGCAGGTGCACTTGCTTCATAGCCAATCTTTTTTGTTTCATGTTAATTATGTTGGCATTTAGAAGTTGCAAATGGTTGACTTGTGAGAATCTTTATTGGGCAGATGATGAAGAAGAATGACTCCATAAATCAGCTGGAAAACAATTTACTGGATTGTCAAAAGGAACTGAACAGCACAGGGGGAGTCCTAACAAAAGTATCAGAAGAGAGAAACGCATTGTGGGCAGACGTGAAGCAACTCAGTGAGAAGAACATGCAATTGAATTATGAAATGGGCTTGTTGAAGAAGAAAGTAGAAAGCCTCAAGGAGGACATACTTGTCAAGGAGGGTCAAATTAGCATTTTAAAGGACAGCATAAAGAGGAAACCGTTTGATATTCTCTACGATCCAAACTCGACAGAAGAATTTGTTTTGTGAAATTTCGCAGTATGTAAGGCTCCTTTTGTAGATGAGCTAATGAAAATGTTGTAGAAAGGATGACTCGAGCACAGTACAGGTTGGTCCTAAAAGGGCCTCTCTCTTTATGACATGGAATAGCATTATAAAAAATGAAGGAAATTAGGAAGTGGAACCTGGAATTTCAAGTTTTTTTTTTAAAAAAAAAATCTGACGATTTTGCTTTCTTTTTTTTCAAGATTTATAAACTCCATCGTTATTATTGGAAGGTTAAACCGCTTGTTACAATGACCGAATTGGACATGTTATAACTATAGCAATTGCCGTCTTTGAATGAACAGTTAGGGGCAAGATAATTGCGGCTACAACCTTAGATGCAAATGATATGGCCTATGACCAATTCATAAAATTGTGAAAAAATTGTGGAGTAAGTAGATTTTCCGCCAATGTGTGAGAACAGTTTTTCCACCAATATGTTATAAAAAAAAAAGTGGAAACATACTTTCATCTGAGGAAAAAATAAAATTCAATTTTTTAAATACAATGTTTGAAAATTGTCGTAATACCATTTATAAAATAAAAAAGTCATATATTAAAATATTATATCCTCATTCAAAATTATTATAAAATCCTGCTATTTTCAGATCTGCCTGTGTCTCGACAAAGCTGACAAATGGTGTATCTTTTGAGAAAGGCCCTCAGTTCAGTTACTTGTGATGGTTTGGTAGGTTGTTGAAGGAGCTCTGAGACTTGGTAAAATAGAGCAAACGCTCTAACAAAATATTGAATCTTGTAAGTGTGAGTTGATGCCCATAGATATGAGTCTAAGCCTTCCCCCAATCGGTTCAATGGCGGGAAAGTATCATTATTTAGGATTCACTAAGAGCTTCATTTTCGTGTGGAGAGTTTTATTAATAAGAGCTTCTCATTGCATGCGTTAAATTCCAGTGGAAGAATCAGAGTACCTTTTAGCGGAAGTTCTCAATAATCAATCACGATTACTTTAGAAGATGAGTAATCAATCATAATTATTTCATATCTAGCTTTTCTTTTCCATGATATTTCAAGAAAAGGACAATAATCTCCTCCATCCCTCTCATATTCGCAACTTCATATCAAGCTCAATCAATGAATATCCATCAAACCAGTTCTTCATTCTCCATGTAATTAACAAGTTTTTTAGAAATTCCAACAAGTCACTGTAAAGCAACATATTGTAAGAAAAAAAAAAGAAATTAGAAGTTTGTGAAGTTGTCCTTTTAGCGGTGCCTGGGAGCGACTTAGTTTTTTCCTAAGGGTCTGTTTTGTTGTCCAAGAATTACATAAAAAATGTAAAATTTAAAGGTCAAGAATTTACGTGTGCTTGGATGTTCTGAAATTCAATTAAATAAAATTTTTACTTTTAGTTAAAATAAATTTATGTAAAAATTTTACAAAATTATATTTTTTCTAAAAAAATGAGAAATTAGGAAAATTTTTGGATGACACATGTGAAAAAGAAATATTTTATTTTGATCTCATTTTCAAACTATCCAAATATATAAAAGAAGTCTTTAAACTTTTCATATCACTTCATTTCATTGCATGCCCATTTTTTATGATTTTTTTAAAATTTATACCATTTTCATGTCAACCAAATGAACCCTAAGTAGATGAAATACTTAATCACTAATAAAAATGTCATAGATCGGAACCTAGATCTCCAAAAACCTAGTATTTAGTAATACAAGATAGAATTCAAATTTTGTCTCAAGTCGACGATTTAGATGGGCGAATGATGGTTTTTTTTATAATCAATGAGTCAATTAATCAACTTTAATCAAGGATAATTGAGTTAAATAAAACCAATTTCATATTTAATTGAGTCAAAAGATGAACTGCTTTTAAAATAAAACTTACCCTAACAAAAATTAGGATTTGGATAGGCCCGCTCGATCATGGATGATTCAATAGACAATTGACAATATTATTATTTCTCTTAATAAAATAAATATGCCACAAGTAATTAAATTTTTTAAATATAAATATTTGACCGATGTGAACAGTTGCATATACGGCTTAAGTCATGTCTAAATTACTCCAACTTATTAAGGCAGCATATTTACATTATCCATTGTCAATGAGAGTCAAATATTTTAGTATATTTTCTCATTCAGTTAGGATATATCATTAATGTTAAAGTTAATCAAAAATTATTTCTAAGATATTATAAGAAAATTATAGCTCATATTATTATTCAACGATAATTTATCTATTTAATTAAAGTCTATCTATAGTATAAAAGTAAAAGGTCCAACCAATAAAAAACCAAAAGCATAATATATCATCTCATTTAATGAAAGTTTATCTTTAAAATTAAAATTTATTCCTAAGAAATAATATGATTGTAGTATATTTCATGAGAGTTTTTGTAGTCGCTAATATAAGTTGCTAAGATAGGTCGCACATTACATTATATATATATATATATATATATATATAATCTTATTAATAAAAGGGAAACTCAATACTTGATTTATATAGGTCGCATATTAAATGATTGTGTTAATTGATTTATTTATGTTATACTGCTTAACTACACCTAAAATTTCACTTGAACCACTTTGTACAATCCCAACGCAATTGAGTTGAGTTTATAACACGTTACACAGGGTTGTATATTTTTTTCTTTTATATATTGATTATACTTACAAATATACATCTTATATTGTATATTTTTTTTATTTTATAAGTTAATTATAATTAAATATTTTTATAGTATGTATGAATCTACTACCAAATCTAAATCTATTGTTTACTAATATATTTAATAATATACATCATACTAAATAAAATTATACATATAATTTAATTAAATTAATTTATATCATAGCACACTTTTTTTAAAAATAGATATTTTTTGGAAGACTGCATTCCTTTCTAAATTATATATTTCGTTCAAAATGTTCTCCTGTACTGTGGGGTCCATCATGTGTGTTCTATTCGGTTTTATACCTTTTGAATTTTATTATATTTTTAAAATATATTATATTCAAATTATAATTATTAATACCCTTGTTAGAATTTGAATTGAACCTGATCAAATAATTCACTTTGTTTGAATCTAATAATCAAAAAAATTAAATCAACTTAAAATATAAATTAAATCAATTTAAAATCCGATCCTATAAATTTTTTGTAAGCTTTGGCTGGAATCAATATTTTAGTTAAATTAAAAATTAGTATATTCTAATTAAGTACAATCGTAGTTGAATTAAAAGAACTCAATTATCGACCAACATGAATGACTTGCAGATTTTTATTGTTTGACTGAGTTATTGATCTGATTTGTTGGTGTTAAATATTTGATGTCAACGTGGATCCAAAGTGATAATTTGATGTCTTAAACAAAGTAGGTATTACAAAATTAACGTTGATATTACTTCTTGCATTTCATTGATCAACGCTTTTGATCTTTGTTATTTCTGATAATGACAAAGGTGGTGAGAATTGTGAATTTGTTTAGATATGGTAAAGATAGTAATTTCGGCGGGGTTAATGACCAAAAAATCACAATTTCATTAATTTAAAAATTATCATCATTGAAAGGATGAGATTGTTAGGAATTTGCCCATGTTCATTATTGTTTTAAAAATTTTTGGGATGAGAATTGTAATTAAATAAATCATTAGTGTGTGAAAGAAAATGAGAAAAGTATTGGTTTGTTTATTTTGTGTAGGAAATGCTTGGAGAAATTTAAGTAAACTAATCAAAGAAAGAAGTGCTAGTACAAAATCTAAATCATCTACATAAAACCCTATTGTAGGTCTAACAATTATTAAGTAGATTGCTTAAATTAACAAATTGATGAATATTGATTAATTAATAAATAATAATATACTAACATTTTCAAAAATAAATATATTACATGTGACTATAAAAACAGTAATCTACTATAATCAATCAAATAGTATTAATAAATATTATCGAAAATATTTTTACTTAAAATGTGCTTTTAAGTTGATTTAAATTTATGTAAAATTTTATATCACTTGGCAAATTTCATTTGATACATTTTCTCCCTAAAATCTTAGTGAACCTCATAATATCATAAATTTGCTCCTATTCTTATAAATTAATGCAGAGAAATGCCCTAGGCTCAAATAATAATTCATTGATCATGTTGTTCTGTCAAATCTTCTAGGCACTTAAATTACTTCTCGTTTTCTTAATCTTGACTAAACTCCCATAAATGACAGTTTAAGGCAATTTATACTGTCAACTTGAATCTTATTCAATTAAGCTACCTTAAAATTATCTTTATGTGGCAAGAAAAATCTGTAAATTTTGATTTTTTAATAATTAGATAACTATTTGTTACACCTGGGCTCAAAATAATTTAAACAGGGCAAAGTGACTAAATATTAAAGCCACGTTGAAATTTTTCCCTAGCTCCTCATCCTATCAGGTGCGGAAAAAACAGGCCACGGTGTTACCCAATAAATAGGTTGAGCAAGTTTTTGGTTCAATTTTAGTAAATATTATGACACTAACTCACGAAAATGCAATAAAATCCGATAAAATTCTTGAGATCTTCAAATCCTTGTGGTTTCTCAATATTGTTTGCCAAAATATTTGAGGAAAATCGGCAAGCAATATTTAGAGAATGTAGCTCTGAAGATAAATGTTAAAGTACGGCGGTTTAGTTTTATACTATATATTTATGGCTTATTTAGAGCTTTTTGATTTTAATCTGATGCACCTGGGTTAATTGTCAGGCTGGTGGGCGAAACACAGCACTCGTAGATGCTGTGCAGAGAAGAATTCCTCTCCTTACAGATTATCCGACTACCATTTTTGGTGCGAATGTAACCCATTTAGCTCCTGGAGAGGACACTAGTCCTTCCATTGCTGCGGTAATTAATTCAAAACAGGGTTAGAGCATGGTGTTCACCAAAGTTTGTTTAAGTGTACATCGTTTGTTTCTGTTCGTTGCAGGTTGTTGCGTCCATGGATTGGCCGCTTGCCACGAAATGTAGGTGTTTGCTCTATGCAGAAAGGCATCGGAGAGAGTTAATTGATGATCTTTACACTTTTATTAGTGGCAAGCATGGTGGTTTAATTCGGTAAGTATGTTTTTCTTAGTTAATCAGTATGGTTTCTTGGGCATTCATGTCAATTTGTGTGGTTTTGTAGAAATCAATTAATTGCATTTCGGCGCAAGACTGGACAAAAGCCTCATCGAAATATTTTCTACAGGTTTTCCATTTCATAATGAGGATTTGCCTATACATGGTTCTTGTATTTTTTCTGTCACAATGTTGACCACCATCTGTTATTGGTATTTCTTGACTGATTATGCAGGGATGGTGTTAGTGAGGATCTGTTTAGTCAGGTCTTGTTCAATGAAGTTGATGCCATACACGAGGTGACGATTTTAACTTGTGTCATGTATGTTTTGATTACGGTTATGCTTACCTCCTAGCTATTTAGTGATCCTTGGAGAGCGGCTACTTGCCACTTGTAACTTTCATTGTTGTGCTGAAGCTGCATCATACCAGGCTTTTTCCTGCTGACCATCGTGATCGAGATCTGACAGATAGAAGCGGGAATATATTGCCTGGTAAATTGAAGCGTTCCATTCAATTGTTGCAGTTAACTTTTACATTGTTCTAAACAATGTGTGTTGAACGTTTTGTGTTTCCTTAGGCACTGTAGCAGAAAGAGCGATTTGCCACCCATCAGAATTTGATTTTTACTTGAGCAGCCATGCTGGCATACAGATTTTTCATCTTACCCTCGGTTGGATTTTTCATCCACTGCCACATTTTTCATGTGTTTCAGGGTACTAGCAAACCAGCCCACTACCATGTCATACATGATGAGAACAAGTTCACTTCTGGTGGTTTATAAGTTTTGACTAACAGCCTGTGCTACACGTACGTTTCTTTCATATCTGTAGGAATTTACAATTCTACTATGATAGGGAATTGTGGATCATCACTTTCTTATTTTATGTGTTATCATAGGTTTGCTCGATGCACGCGTCGCTATCGATTGGTTCATATCCTTGATTGGTTCATATGAATTTAAATAAAATAGATGTAAATCTTTCAAGCTTCCTGGTATTGATTGGGAGTTCTTCATGCATATTTTTTTGTCGTCCCACCTGCCTATTATGCTCACCTTGGTGCGGCCAGAGCCCGATCTGATGTTGGTTCCAGCTCCGGAACTGCCTAAAAGTCCGCGGGGTTATGTTCTATTGTTGAGGATGATGAGCGCTTACAGTATACGTGGATCATATTTTCTGGCTCTAGTTCGTAACAAACTCTGCATTTTGATGTGGCTGTTTCAGCTTTGTATTTAGTACCTAAAAGCCTTTTCCACTTGTCTTACATAAACGAATTGCGTTTATTATGGTAACGAGGTGGAAGTGTTTTTGTGGTTATGGTCATTGTACAGTCTTTGCGTCTGGATCCTTTCTATGAAAAAACTTGGAGGATTGTAATTTACCAATGATACGGGTTTGGTTGCTTATGCAATATTTTTTGTTGAACGGAGGAATGCTTTATTTGGACACGTTATTATGTTAATTCATTGGGAGTTTTTTTTACCTGTGGATTTGGATTTTTGGATATCTACCCTTGGCCTTCATATATACATATATCATCACGGAAAGAGATGGTGATATTCTTGTGAGGCACACATAGGCAAGCGGTTTATTTTTTATTTTTTATGGTGCCTTGTTAAGTGATTTGATAATTTTAAAAATTGATTTGGAGAGTTGGTCGGATGGTGGGAGCTTATTAGGGTCTTTTATGATTCGATCGGTTGTTCGGATTAAAAAATGTAATACCATCGTACTTGTGATATTGGGACTCGGAAATTATTTAGACTTTCTAGCTTGATATTAGAATGCGAATTGTATGTTATGATGTTAGTATTTATTATTTGCCCTGTGAATCCCGAAAGGTCGAGGTTGAGAGCATTCAATAACAGGTGAGTGAGTCTTCTTCTTTTTCTTTTTTTAAGTTATTTTTTAACGGGAGAAAACTTTGGCTCGGTTTAGTTAGCATAAAAGAAATATGTCATGAAAATTTAAAACGATTAATTTACTAAAATTAGTATATATATATATATATAATATTAAAAAAATAATACTTTTAGAATGTGTTTTGTGTCTAAATTGATCATGATTATTTTGTATGACTCACTTGTATACTCTTTAATGAGCAAAAAAATTCTCCATTTTTTTATCTATTGAAATAAGAAAAAGAGCAAAATATATTTTGGCTTAATTTAAGAGCACATAAGTAGGTCACATCAAGTAATTATTATTATTTTATACTCTTATGAATGTAATCATACTTTATTTATATACAAAATAAATAACTTAATATTACTTTTATAAAAAAAATATGTTAAATATCTACTTTTGATAAGATTGATCATTTCAAATTTTTTATGTTATTTATACTATTTTTATGCTAACCAAATGAACCCTTTAAAGAGATCTTGGTTATTTTATCGATTCACCCTAAAAGAGTTTATAATATATTCTTACCTTCTCATTCAAGTTTAGGGTAGATTTAATTTCACAACCATAATAAAATAATACAGTGTGCCATAAAAAATTATATAAAATTACAAATAAATTATCACAACTTTTTATTATTAAAAATTAAATATAAAATGTAATAGTACTCACAAAATAAATTTTAATGATTGTAATTATCAAAAATAATTTATTCAAATTTGATTAGAATAAAAAAAGATCAATCCTTCTTATTTATTTTAATGTTTCGTGAATGTTTTCAAAGGTGGTTTCTATCACTTTATATTTTGTTTTTTGTTTTTTCGCCGAGTACATTTAACTATTATCGTTCCAAATGCATTTAAACGCTCCCATAATAAAATTTCCTTAATAAATAAATGTGAACTTTTTTATTATTTTTTGAAACGGGAACTTTTTTAATACACACATGTTTACAATTAAGCCCTTTTTTTTTAAACAAAAATTGAGTTTGTTTGGATTACAAGAAAAAGAAAGAAAGTACAAGAAATATATACTTTTATCACACTTAGATTCCTCGTTATCATGCTAAGAACCGTTAGGATTTTTTAAAAGAAGATGACATCCGTTTGATGAGAAATAAAATAGAATATCAAAAATTCAAACGGTTAACACTGAGGGTGTTATTTTTAAAGTAATATAAAGAAAAGTAATTTGGGATAATCCTTAATTCCTTTGACGGGGCTATTTATAACTAGCCAATGAAGAATTTTGAAGACGGATGTACTAACGCATCAAATGTATACTTATTTGGTGACAAAAGAAATCGGTTCTATTATGATGGAAAGCCTCTTTCACAAATTATTTTCCCATAATAAATTTAAGAAAATGATAAGAAGTAAAATGATGCCTTCAACATTTTTTTTTTTCTTTTTTTTCAAATATACGAGCGAAAATAATAAAAAAATGTTTATTTTATTTTTATTTATCGTATATTTTTCTTCTGAGTCTATCAAAACCAAACACAACCAAACAAAACTGAGCCGTCGGGGGCAAGCGGCCACGTGTTGTTTTCACATTTCCCCTGCTTCCCCTTCCCAATATTTTCACACACCCCCATTTATTCTCCCCCGATTTATCTTCTTATTTACGAGTATGCCACCATCACTGGCATTTCAATTGCCTCGCCCACCACCGCCGGCGACGACCGACGAGCACCGCCTGCGGCACCAGCCCACACCTTCGGAGCTTCCCATATTGCCCCTGATCCGACGACGGTGCAGCTCTCCTTACCCGCCGCCGCGGCGGTGGCGCCGACTAGCTCGGCGACATTCGAGACGGCGAGCGAGAAGGGTTGGTGTCCGGGAGTTGCGATCTCCCACTGCTTTCTTTTTGTAAGAGTCTGTTTTGTTTTATCATATTTGTTGGGAGCATGAAGTTAGTTCTTCACCCTAGTATGGTATAGCGAATTTAAGTTTTGTTCATTCGAGTTGAATGATTATGATTAGTTCTTCTATATTTGTTTATGCTTCATTCCTGATCATATATAGTTCTTGGTTACTTTTCTTGCCATGTTTTTGTAAAAATGAGCTGTCTGACCTTTCTATGTGTATAATAAATTGCATAAATCCTCCTTTTCTAGTTCAAAATTGAGGTTATCTGAATTTGCCAGCTGAATGGGGAACGTCTGAAACTTGGGATCTGCTTCTCCTCCACACCTTAATTTTGCGTTTGGTGGAGCATGCTGAACATTTTTCCAGAGCAGTAGACGTCACGGGTGTTGTGTTGGCTAGAAAGCTTTTTGCTTGACTGAATTTCAGACATTTGATATGGTTAAGTTTGGAGTTAGGTTGGTGTGAAAAAGAAACGAGATTATAAATATCTATGTGAGTTTTTTTTTCTTTTTTTTTTGATCTGTATGATGCGTTTCGATGGTTGGTTATTTTTGTCTGTCTGAAATTTGCAGGGGGTTGACCAAGTTGGAATTGCGTTGCCCAAAGAGTTTAAATGGGATTACTTCCGATCCTCAAATTGATTGGGACGTGGAGGCTCTTGCATCGGAGCTCAATGCTCTCGAATTGAAGCTTTCTTGTTCTTCCTCTACTTCTACTCAGTTCAAGAAAATAGAACCTAAGTATGTTTTTAAATTTTTTTTTTCTGTTTTTCTTTGAATGATTTTCTGATGAGTCCATTGCCCATCAGTTCATTGCACATGGTGCATTCTTTCTGGCCTTTGCCTGTGTGGGAGATTATTTTCTGCTTCTTTTTCTCTGTTAAGTCACTTGATTATCTAGGCTGAATGAGATCTTTTATTAGGATGCTTCTGATTTAGTTACTTATGATCTTCATGAATATCATGTATAACGTTAAATTTTTCTACATTTACTTTTTGCTATATTCTCCTTTTTATGAAACAGTACTTGCTTATTGGTGCTTTTATAGGGAACTATCAAAGAAAAAGGGTTGTAATAGCATGTGTAAGGGTTTTGTGATGCGGGTTGTTGCTGATGAGGAAAATGTTGAAGATAGCGATGAGGAAGTGTTCGATGACCAGATGTTGGTTAGGAATGGCACACGTTTCACTTGTTCGGATCTTGATTTTAGGTGACTGGCCAAATGATTTTGTCATCATTGATTTTTCAGCATAGTGCTAATGGCTGACATCTATGATTATTTTTTTATCTGTTTCCTGTTATCTCTTACAATAGTAATGATATTGGTTTTTGGTGGGGATGTGCAGTGAAGAATCGGAAGACGAGTTCGATTCTGGACTGGCGGAGACTTACTTAATGGGTAAATCTGGGGTATCAGAAGGCATTCTATATGAATTGAAGCGTGAAAATCAATTACTAATTGAGGTGCTTTTTTTTGGCTTTCTAGTACATGTGATTTTAATGAGGTTTTTATCCCTCCAACTTACTAGAAAGCTCAAAATTGGTGGTTATTATTATTGTTTTTGTAATTCTTTGGCATTCTGCATCATGCATGGCAGGAAGATATTAGGAACACCATTGCTGCACTGGAGGAAGATTGGAGGCATGAAAGTGAGAAATCAGCATCAGCTTACAACCGGGTTGAGAAGTATATTAATACGAGGAAGGAGAAGGATAAGAGACACGATAAGCAATTTCAACGCAGAATGTGAGTATTTTTTTACTGTGTGCTTAAGTTCGGGCAGTCTCCAGGTTATTCTCTGAATCCTCGGTTGAATAGTGATAACAGTTGTTGACTACCTGAGTTGCTCCAGCTTGTGTTGGACTTCTTTTGAATATTGTTACTTCTAGAAGTCGCCTTGAATCTTCGCCATCTAGCTATCCCAGAGATTTTTTTAATTTTTTATTTTTTATTTTCAAGGCAAGTGGACTGATTCAGTTAGTTAGAATCAAGTTAGAAAGTTAGGTGGCTAGCAGGGTTTGAACCTCTGACCTCCTATTGGAGGTATGTCCTTTTAGCCACCGAGGCTAGCCTCAGAAGGACTATCTGTCCCAGAGTTTAAAGGAATATCTAGCACTTACTACCTGCTGAGTGTAAAAGGCTCTTCTTTGCCTAAATTTGTCAAGAATTTTAATTGGTAGAGAGAGATGACTGTATGTCATCAATATATGTGTGGGACAATTTGCATCATTGTTCTTCTGCTTTATTGACAGTGCTGAAGAAGTTGATAATCACCTGTCTGCTATCCAGAGGGATCATGAACAACTTTCTCTAATAGAAGAAAAGAAGATAAGAGATGCTGCAGCTTTAAAAGAGGCTAAAAGAAGGGAGAAAACCTTAATGGAAGAAAAAATGCGGCAAGAAAAAGCTAAAGCAGATGAAGAGGTGAAGAATTTTCTAAAATTTTTTGTAGAATTTTGCTTTAATCTATATCAAATTTTTTAATTTTTTAATTTATTTTTTCTGTTTAAATATCTAGGCCAGGCTAAAGGATGCCAAGGCAGCTGAAGAAGCACATAAAGCATTTTTGGAGTCTGAGAAGAAGACAGCACTTGAAGCTGCTAAAAGACAGGCTGATTCAGCTCAGAAAGTCAAAGAAGAACATCAAACCGAAAAATTGGGATCCTTGGAAAATGCTACCGGTAGTTCTCAAGGTACAGTAAATTGCAAAGATTGTCCGTCCATCTGGCATTTAGTTTTGGCAGAAAATTTTGTTTCATTAAAGATTTGTCGGCAGTTAGCTATGTTTGTTCTGTGCTAGTATACCGTCCTTTTTCTCTCCTCTCCTTCATTTTTTATTGTTGAACTTCTGATGCAGTACATCCTAATGACTCTATGCAATTACTTAAGTGTATGCTAGGAAGGGGAAGAAGGAAAACACGAAGAAACCCAGCCCTCATACTTGTTTTGGGAACTTACAATTTGTAGTCTTATTTCTGCTTTGCTTATAAAGCTCTGTAGTTTTGAGTCTTTTTATTTTAAGTATGCTTAAATTAGGAAGTATGCTAGTATTCTCGGAATTATTTTAGGTGGTAATTAAAACTTCCCTAATTAAGACTTCTATGGAGTTTTCCTATAAATAAAGGCTTCTCCTTACATTGTATTGATGTTTTATTGAAGATTTAGGGAAGCTTTGGAAGCCTTTCTACCTTTGTGAGCCAAAGACCCATCAATTTTTCCATTAACTTCTTAAGCTTGTTTTATTTGTTATTAACTTGGATCTAGGTAGGAAAAAGTGGTGTGGGCCATGTGGCATAGTTTCATATAGCCGAAGAGTTTGGTTCTGTACAAATATGTAATGATTAGCTTCCATGATTTAAAAACCTTCAAACATATTTGTTGCGTCCTGAAATAAACAATCAATCTTGGTGGACTTGCAAAGATGCAGCAACTAAAGCTGATGCTGCTTATGGCCCTATTTAAACTGACTGGGTAAGAATTTGCATTTACTCCCTAGGATATAGATAATTATTACTGTCTTGTGGTTGACTGTGATGTTTGGCCAATTGAAACACTTCTTTGAATCCAAATGAGACTCTTGCATGTTTGCAATAAGCTTGAAATTTATTTTATAATTTTAATGGTACACGATGAAGCTGGGCATTGGACCTTTCCCAAATTACTGGCTGTTCCAGTAGTCTTGCAACTTATATTATGTAGATGCCATCACTCATTCCTATTCTGAATGTAGCACTATTATCTTTTTAACACTCACCTGAACGTGGTTTACCGTTTTTGGGCTTTGCAAGTGGATAAATGAGGTGAAAAAAATTATCTGGATTTTGAGACAATTCTGGATCAATGATTTGCTTAAGTCAAGATTGTTGCATGTTGTGTTTAATATGATGGTGCAAGGGTGTGTACGAATTCACTTAAGTAGTACACCTGTTTACCTTTTATTCTCAACGTATTAAAAATTCTTTCACAGATGAGTTGCCCAATGTTTTTTACACAATTATTTTTTCTTTTGTGCTTTATAGCGCTAAACTTGATGCATGGATTGCATAAATTGGTAAAAGTATTAGTATAGAAAAAATATGATGATGCAGATTTTGATAAAAGGATGGATTGTTTCTACGAGTATGACAAATTGGGTAAGACTGGTTTTAATCTGTCCTCTTGACTGAATCAAGAAAGCTTATTAGTTATATGATTCTTAATTTCTCTTAATTGTTCATATGGTTCCTTCTTATTGTGGTTGATCCTTGAGTTTAGAATGAAACAGTTTCTAAATTTTTGAATATCAGGTATAAATATTAAAGCTTCGGGAACTGCATTAAAATTGGAAGAGAGGAGACTTGAGATATATAGGAAATTTGAGGAAATAAACAACAAGTTAAGCCAAGAGACAAGGAAGGTAAAGCATTCTTTGTCTGAGACTGACATTGAATTTATCAAACGAGTCTGCAATTTGCCACCTAGTATTTTTAGCATAGGTTGCGTATTATCAATTTGAATGTGAAAGTAATCAATCTGTAATACAAAAATCATGCTCCTGTCCCAACCGTTTTTTTCTCTTGATTTCATCTATACCTGTTTTTATTTGATGTACGGAAGATGGCTAAACAACAGTCACGAGTTAGATAAAGGCCACATAGTCTGCGAGTACAAACCATGAAAAAGTTGGTTTCACTAGGCAGCTAGTAGAAATTTTGCTGTCTATCACAGTAATTGGATGGGGCTTGTTTCAATTTGCTACCACATTAGAGAGAATAGGTTAGTTTTTCTCCATTTTTCATAAGTAGATGAGGTTCTTTTTGAAAACGATAAGCAGTACCAGGTGTTTTTATTGTACAAGATTTTTCCTGGAGTAATGTAGGTCGTGTGTGTGATCTAATTCTAAGGAAATTAGAACTGGTGAATTGTTGGTTGATGCATAAATCTCAATACAAGTAGAAAATATTGACAAACTTTGATGAGGTGTATGCATGGTAAAAGCTAGGCATGTCACCTAATGATGATTGTACCATGTCAAAAGCAGTTGGTATTGGCCATAGGCCATTATGAAATTTGAAGAAATCCTGTGCTGAATCGTAAAAGTTGTGTCTACTTATCTATTCTAGCGTCTGACACTAAATTTATTTTTTAAAATGAAAGCATTTGGTCTCATAGGTCTGTTTACAACAAAGGATAGTGCACTATAATAGACATTCAAGCATCAATGTAATATACAATCATGCATTTTCTCTAAGGTTGCATCTTAATTTTTGCTTTATGAATGAATGAAGTGGGCCAAATGGCGGAATGCGGTCGGAGTCCCCTATCACTATCATTTGTGATTAGGTGGATGGTAATGATGATGATAGTCCGTTCTCTTATTATCTTGAGTCAAGTGGTATGATTTCCCATTTCTCGTGTCAATAGGGTTTGCTAAGCTATGAACGACAGATTGCAAGACGTGTGAAGCAAATATCTGGTACTCAAGAGAACATTAGGTGAGTGCATTGCTCTTTATTTTCTGAAGTCAGAATCGTAATGATTATAATTGCCATAATAGAGAAATTTTTAAAAAACTAAAAAACAGTGTCCCTCATTTGGTATTTGCATCTTCTTGCAGAGTGAAAGCAACTGACCTTCTTAATATTATCAAGGATCCGCGTTGCCCACAGTCTATATCTCTTGCTGCATTTGCAAAGCAGGTTCTTACGTTTGTGGAGTTTGTGTTACTTAAAAAGCTGACTTGTGCTATATCACCAGTATCCATCACTTATACTTGAATTGGTTTAGTAGGAGAAGGAGAATGATTCCTCTTTATCTTTCATATGGTCTTTAAATAGGTCCTTCAAGCACTGCTATATATCATGAAGAACTATGATGTGCAAAAGAAAGCCGTTATTATATATGTGTATAAAATGCATTAACAACTTCCCATGTGATATTTTAGAGTTTGATGGACGAGTTAAGGCTAAATGTTAAAAAAAAAGAACAAGTGTCGGCTGAAATGGACTCTCATGATGTCAATTTCCATGCTAGCTCACTTTATAAGTGTGTCTATGTGTGTATTAATTTTTTCTACAAACCTTCGAGTTTTATTTATTAAATCTGTTTGACATTTATTTTACTAGATTGTTGCAGTATGTGAAAATCCATCTGTAAGTCTTGCTGGAACAGCTTTTGCTTGTGGCCAGGTGGTAGTTGTCATCACATCAGAGGTAGTTTTATATATTGATTTACAAAATGTAGCTAGGCAAGTCTCTTACTTATAATATAGATTAATCCTGTAAATTTCAAATGGTCTAATTACTTGTCCCAAAAGCTTAAGCTATAATGAAAGAGAGCCATTTAATACTTACTTTAAGGCTCCCCCTCACATGCGAACAAATTTTTAAGGGATAGCATTCTGGACAAATTTTGGGCAAATAGTCCATTGGTCAACAATGAGGTAAATTAATATATCTTCGGGCATATTTTACCAATAGAATTTAGACCTTGCCCTTTGGCTCTGATACTATGCAAATATTCGATGGTCTAACTACTTTTCCCAAAAGTTGAAGCTGCTAGGAAAGAGAACCATTTAATATTTAATCTAACAAGCCCCTTCCTGATGGTGTGATGTGCCACTTTATTTGTATCTTTTAAAAAGAATGAACAGGTGATTGATCTGGAAAATAGTTATATTCCTTTAGTTTAATTGTCTTTAAATGTGAAGTATGTAGATTTAAGTGGCTTCATTTAACAGATTGTAACAAAGAAAATTAAGAAATTTGTTTGATGTGTGAACCTAGCAATTCAATTATGTGTTGAAGGTTGATTTTCTATAGTTCATACTTCTTTATACATATAGTTATGAGAATCATTTAGGTGGGGTATACCCAGTTTGGATGATTCTAATTAATGGTTGTTGTCAGTTTCCTCTTGCAATGGAACTCATTCTTGCGGAGTTTCACAGAGCCTGCATCTACACTGTTCCAAAACATATTCGATTTTTAGAGGTTTGCTTGCTTTACAGTTTTTTTTTTCTTTTGATTGACGTTTTTTACTATACAGTACATCTAAGGATCTTGATTTAAACTTTTGTAAGACACTGGGATAGGAAGGATTAAACTTGTGATTGTTTGTGTCATCTATAATTCACCAGGCAACATTTAAAACCAAGGAGGCTTACCTGAAGAAGATAGGATATAAGGAAGAAGATGGAAAAATTGAAAGTAGAGCCAGGTTCTTGGAAAGAGTTGAATCTTATATGACCCTTTATGCTGCTCTTCAGCAGGTGAATATTTTATCTTCGGCAAGAAATGACATTTAGTATTGAATTTAATGTCAGCACTGGCGTAGCTCTATATCTTGAGACTTGATTTACTTGTTCCTAGTGGCCAGTGCTGAAAAAAATCCAGAAATAATTTTTAAAATTTGCAAAAGGCCAACTTTCATAATAAGGATCTATATCTGTATGTGACTAATACAAATTGTTTTTTCTTCTTATGATTGTTTGCCTTAACTTCCATTTTTTCTTTTTGAAATTTCAAACCTGGTTTTCTGGTTTCATGGAAATATTAGGTTTAAATTTTGGTCTTCATAGATGACACTGATTAATTTGATTTTGTGAATCTAATTGACAGACCGAACTGCATTTTGTCCTTGCCTCCAAGTAATAACCAGTTTTAAAAACAGGTGTACCGAGTTTATTAACCTTTTGAAAAGGACTTCCATGCAGTAACTCTGGTACAGGGGATCCAAATGCAGGAATTGCTTCTTTGTATCTCTGTATTACCCTGCTGCCTCAAGTCTCTCACTTGAGTGAAGGGACTTAATACTGCTATTGATCTTCCTTTTATTAGAAGGGACTACAATAGCTCTTTGTGAACGCAAAAGACACTACTCTAGTTTATCCTCTCTTCCTCCTTTTATCTTTTCTTTTGTTCGACAATTTAACTTTTTCCTTCATCTGCAGACACAAGTCAATGGTTTCACAAATTATCATGGTTTGGGAGAAGGTTGGTCATGGCTTGCAAGATTATTGAACACCCTTCCTGCAGACATGGCCACTGCAACAGCGTTGCTAGCCTTCCTTAAGGTTGGTCCATTTCTTAGTTTTCAGTTACTTTATGACAAGAAGTTGAATGGTAATAAGTTTCATATACTTTAGATGGCTGGATTTGCCTTGCATGCGAAGTATAAGTCCCAGTTCAATAAAGTACTGAACATCATCATGAGGGAGTTTTTAGTTGCGCTCAAATCAACTGGAGATGCACAAGCGAACCCTGTGATCACAGCTATTGAAACGTACATTGAAACCAAACAGTTTCTCAAAGAACCAGAAGGATGGCGACTCGGGACTCAAATAACCTCAAAAGAAGCAAGCAGTTTCCGTTACTAGTTGATTGTCCTGTTCTCCTTTTCACTTACTTTTTTAACACCACCCGAGAATTGCCACGGGTATTATTTGCATTTATATGTATATGTTATTTTTTTATCTCCATATCTACCACCATAAATTTTATGTTACGTTGCCAGGATAGACTCACTTATCAATATTCAGAACCATGGCAACCCTTGTGCACTTGGCAACTTATCTCAAACCTCATCAAATGTCCGGTGAGTTATGTCCCAACTACTGAGTTCCCAAGATCGGTCCTGGCTAGGCTTTGGCTATCTTCTTTAATTAAAATCCAGGCAGAGGGATGTGGGGGGTGATAATTGACATGTTTTGAATTTACTTTAAACCCTGCCTGTGAACTATATCTATCTATTATTGTTGAACCTTTTCTTCTTGGTTCATTTATTTTGCCCGAGGTTTCATGAGGTGACATGACATCACAGTGAATTGGGCATGCTTGTGTTTCAGGTGCGCATTGCTTGGGATTTTTTTTTTGACGGCAGAAAGACACAAGCTGGTCTCCAGCACATAGAGCGATTTAGGTTCATATTTTTGAGAGTTAGCTGTCAGGAATCTCACTTAACAAGTACAAGGCGGATCTCACTGGCAATTACAAGAGAGAATATTGCCTGTTTAAGCTGTCTTCACCCCGACTCTTTTTGTACTCTTTTTGTGCTAATGTGACATTTTTCAAGTTGTCATTGTTTTTTCTGTTAGATCTACGGGTTGGGTAAGATGTGGGGGCTTCAGTATCTCGTGGGAGCGGTTGTGTAAGGTAGGTGTTGTGGGTGTGGTGATTGGGTGATCACACCCCCCCGCCCACCCTTCACAGCAGCTTCCATGACTTTCTAAATGTCGGGGGAAGAGATCAAGCAGTTCAGCTTAGTGTTCTCCATAACTCCTCTTTTAAGGAATCATCATGTTATGCTTGCTCATGACAAACTGCTTCAACTCCATTGTTGATACTTCTTTTTACTCACCTGTGAGACAAAGGTGTCTGCCTACATTTGCGAACAATTTTTTTGCATGTACAATTGTGGACCGTGGGCGTCTAGCTGATTTATGGTTATGGGATAAAGATGAAGTGTAAGCAAATTGAACCAGAAAACAAGCAGCTTGTCGTAGCAGGGGATGAGCCTAGGTGGGAGATGAACCATTTCCTTTTGTACTGAATGAAATCTGAATTGAACCATGGCCTTGTGGGAACTCAGGTAGAACGCTTATGGCGTACCCGCCAGCGTAGTTGCTCGGTTCTACCATAATGTTTGATGGTTCATGATTATAAGGGAAAAATCGAGGTGACCTTTATTTATGTCCATTGGATCACGCCCAAAGGTAGGTAACAACTTCTCTATCTCGTCTTCCACGTGTGAGCTTTTATTTTACGGGCTAATTTATAAATGGGCTTAAGATTTTAGGGCTGTGTAAGCGTTAGCTTGTATATATTCAGCATATAGCCATAGATATAATGGCTGTTTTTTTTTGTTTGGAAAGTACAATGAAAGGTTTTTAATGATATGAAATTTCCCTACTAGGAGAACCGGCAGGCTTACCCCCGATTCTGGCCATCTTATGTCATGTTAAACTGTGTTACCTATTTTTCGTGTTTTTATGACTGGTATGTTTTTTTCATTGTTTATCAGGTATCACACTATAAGAAAAATTATTATATGGAGGCAAGAAAAAAATTGGAGTTTTACGAGGACACAGACGAAGCTCATTTTGTCCAATCTGATTATGTTCCTTTCAATATTGGCCAAAAGCAATGCAATATTAAATTTGCGTATAATGAATAGACGTAGACCATATTTTGTAAAGTTTTGATAAGCTTATTTCTATCTGTTTGCTATAATAAAGTAAATTCCTTGATTAAAATCCAGGCAGGCTATAATCATAAAATCTTATGATCTTATATATTAGTTTGCACGCAAGCTTCTATTTTTGCCACTCATTCGACTTCTAGACATGGCCAATAGGGTTGTTGCCACAGCTGCAAGGCTTCTACTCCAGCTTTCATGTCTTTTCCTCTTCATCTCGGACTCCTCAGAAGGGTATTCTAAACTTCCCAGACTTGGTCTGTTTGGTGCCTTCACTAGAGGCATCCAAGCAGCGATCAATCATCCAAACAAAGGTGATGATCCAGTACAATGGTTCAATTACACACAGACGCCTGATCCCTTCAACTACAACCCAGAGAGCTACCACACTTTCCAACAGAGGTATGCAGTGAACTTCCAGTATTGGGAAGAGCCAACACTAGCTCTCCCATTTTCCTCCTTCCTGGGGACGAGACGAACGTTGAGCATCTCGTTTACGGGCGTTTGTTTGTACCCGTCTTGGCCTCCAGATTCAAGGCCCTTCTGGTTTACGTCGAGGTATGTACTTCATAGTATGTAGTGCATTTTTCTTTCTAAAAAATAAAGTTCTCATATTTTCGAAAAACACAAGCTAGAATGTTCCCTCGTAGCGTAAGAAATAAATAATATGGATTAAATTTAAAACCAATTACACTATCCATATTCCAGATAAGTACTTCTCAGCATTTGATCGTCGGTTGGAGGTTGCTAATACTTTACAAGGCATTAGCTTCAAGTTCAATAGATGTTAATGCTGGGTACATACCTCCTGATTGCAGCACCGGTATTATGGACAATCTTTTCCCTTCGGGTCGCAAAAAGAGGCTCAAAACAACTCGACCACCCTCGGCTATTTCTCCTCCGCCCAGGCACTTTCAGACTACGCCGGGGTGATGTTGTACATCAATAAGAACCTGTCTGCCGAAGGGTGCCCGGCGATTGCCATGGGAGGATCTTATGGCGGAAGTACGATACCATGCATTTTTAATATGCGTTTAAATAACTCCGTTGATTATCTTTTAAGAGTAATGATCAAAGCAATTTCATGAATGTTTTGCTTTTTTTGGTCAGTGCTTGCTGTTTGGTTTCGGCTTAAATACCCACATATAGTACTTCCCAATCGTCTCCAAAGATTTCATGGCAAGTGCTCAAGAGCAAAAACCTTCTACGATTTTCACTATGGGATTAACAATCTACTTACTTGGTCATTGGACATATAGGTAGCTAGCGAGAGTTGCTACAGTACCATTAGACAGTCTAGGTTCGACGTCGACCTTGTTACCTTGTTGCTTCTCTTCCAGACGGTCTGCAATTGCTAAGCAAAAAGTTCAACATCTGCAGGTAATTTATTTGATCACCATTTTACAAGCCATGTCACTGTAGATCAATAGGTACATATATATAATATGAATCTAACTTTCCACATATACAATATATCAGCCCAAGCCCTCTCACCGATGCCCAGCAATTGAAGGACAACATGGGTATGGACTTCGCCTATGCGGCGCAGTACAACAACCCTCCTACGTATTATGTGAATAGGGTATGCGATGCCATGAAGGGGCTGTATACACTGGCACCCTCGGAAAGGTTTTTGCTGGATTAGTGGCTGAATTTAACGACTCGTCCTGCATCTATCTCTCCAATTTTTATTCTAAATATTATGGCTAGGACTGGCAGGCATATTACACTAGTATATTTTTTCTTCTTCCTTTTACATTTTTCCTGAGAGTTAGATCAGGGATATATCAGCTTGAGTATGAAATGGGTATTTTGTAACAGACTTGCTCCGAGATGGTGATCCCAATCGGTTGTGATGAGGACGACACTATGTTTCAAGCAGAGCCGGTTGATCTTAAAAACTTCACTGAATATTGCCAACTCAATTTTCGTGTGACCCCCATTGGATAACCACAGAATTTGGCATCCATGTATGTGTTTTAATTTGTAAATCTCTTGAAGAACTGTCATTCTCCTATGTTTGGCTCTGGTTTTAATTATATACTAATTTCTTGACACCCACAGAGTATTAGTTTTGTGCCTGAGAAATTTGCTAGCAACATTATCTTCTCCAACGGGCTTAGAGACCCTTACAGCTCGGGAGGGTACCTATAAATCAACTCCTCATCATAACCTTTCTTTTATCATTTAATTATAAACGGCTTTTGACCTTTTTTCTTGGATATATTGTTACAGGGTGTTGAAGAACATATCGGATAGTGTGGTAGCTCCACACACCAAAGAAGGGAATACAAGTTTATCATACTGTATTTATTACCTATATATGTACGTATACATGGGATGGATTTTGATACGTATATTTTTCAGGAGCACATTGCTTGGACCTTTGGGCACCGGATGCATCAGACCCTTGTACCAGTTGTGGAGCAGCGAAACAAAGAGATTGAAATTTTGGAGTTATGGTTTGAATATTATTACGTCAAAGGCAGCTCACATTGATATAGCAAATTCAATTCATTGTGGACAGTACTGATGATACAAAAGAACGAATTACTATTTCTTTTTCTGCAAAATAAATCATTTGGAACAAATGAAAATACTCCAATTTATTCAACGGGATCACAAGATTTGCTAAGAATTACTTTCACAGATTAATCAATGCAATTAAATCAGATACTACATCTTATTCTATCATGCAGATTAGAGTTTAGATGCTCCTATTATTGAAAAAAATATTTAATTTTATTTGAAAAGTAGGTTACTTGACAGTAAGGTCATGTAAAACCTATATTTGGGTTTTGTTTCAAATTAAGATTATTTTTTTTCTAAGCATTTGCTTCAACCTACAGTTCAATATCATGGCTAACCAATAAACATATGCATTCTGGATATTATACTGGGCCATCATCCCAAAGTACTAAATGGAAATTATTGATAGTGAGCTAATTGATACAGCTATTTATCACTTGGGATCATGTACAAATCCAAGTGATTGATCAGCTATAGGTATGCTATCTTTGTATGCTTGTTTAAAATTAAGGCAGTGTTAATATTATATATATTAAGACAAACAATGATCTGCAGCTTGTAAGGCAACAAAAACCAACCTTGCAAATGTTAATAAAACTATTTGATAATAACGGTGTTACCAAAGTTCTCAAACAACTGTACATACAATCCCACCTTTTGTATCCCATGCGTGCAAGCTTCTATTTCTGCAACAATATCATCTTCAACCCATAGACATGGGCATTGTTGCAAGGCTACAACTGATCCAGCTCTCATGCCTTGTCCTCCTCATATCAGCTTCCATTGCAGCAGCCCTTTCCAAGCTCCCCGGACTTGGCCTGTTTGGAGGCAACACCAAAATTAGAGGTCTTCAACCACCATCTGTTCGTCCAAGTGGTGGTGATGATCCTATACAATGGTTCAATTACACACAGACACTTGATGTAACACCCCAAATCCGGTTTATGCTCATGAACCGAACCGGCATGTTACGGCCCCGGTTAGGTCGGCTAACTCGAACCTAATTCCTATGGATCCAATCTCGGCGTCTTAAGATGAAGATACGATTTACCATGTATAAGTGAAATGCATAAAACCCTAACAAAATACTACATGGATGACATGACACTCTATTCATACGAAAACCACGATTTCAATAAATTCAAATACAATTTTAAATTAAGATAGACAGAGTCTCCCCTGAAAGTGTAGTTAGGACCACCCTGTCCAATTAATATAAGTACAAACATACAAGTATATATATCAACAGTTCTATTTACTCCATCTGATCTACTATAACTCACTCTGCAAACTTGGGTCTCAGCCCACCTGTGCATCTATTCATGTTTCACATTGTCTCATCATTTCTCACCACTTAATCTTATCATAATATTTTTCATTTCCTAACATTAGTACTAATACGATAAAATCATAAAAGAAATATTAAACAATCATTCACCAAACATATGTGTGTGTGTGTATGCAGAAAATCTCATTACTCCTTCGTCCAGGCTAGAACATCCATCTCCTGCTCGTTACCTATATATAGTACGAAAACCGTCATTAACGAGTGTTACCGGTCCAAAAAATAACTAATAACAAACTGACTATGAGAGCAAACTCTCATATGAAAGAAAACATCATATACTCCTCGTGAATTCTTTGAAGGGCACCTACTAAGGAGCCACTAGGCTGCAGGCCCGGTAACATCCCGAACTGACTGATCTGCTACTACTGTTGCCTCACTCGGCATTTCATACTTCATTTTCTTGTCTCAAATCCTAGGCCCTCTCCTTACCTCCATATTTCTCCTGGCCTTGAGCACGAAAGCCGAGTACTCTCAGGCAGTTGCCTTTAGTACCCTTTGAACCACAAGTCATGACATGCGCTATACTAAACAGTACTCATAAACCTCCACGTTCTCCGGGTGTGAGGAACTCAAACGCGGAGTTGTCAGGATCCCTCGGGAATGGAATAGTTTGCTGGCACTAATCCAGAGCCTGCTTTGACTGTCACGACATCCTCTGCATGGTACGTGCAGTCAATTTCTCCATCTCTTGTCTCACTAAAAACTCGATAATATATATATATATATATATTATCGAGTTTTTAGTGAGACAAGA
>JAVDBV010047749.1:0-19709 GCA_032619315.1 Piper longum
GTTACATATAAGCACACGCATATATATATATATATATATGCGTGTGCTTATATGTAACTTTTGCTCTGTATTAATATCAATGAACAACCACATATAATTTGGCTTGTGAATACATATATAGATGGGCGTTAGATAATGTTGTTTCGGTTCAAAATATGGTTCGACTAGCTAGAGCAGGCCATGAGCCGAAGAAAAAGCCACTGAATTTTTAAAACAAATTAGTTTGCTTCAATTAACACGAGTAATTGTACTTACCGAGGTGCGCAGTACCTGTTGGACCAGCAGGTATGTTGATCACCAGCCTGATCAGGACATGGAAAAAGATTAATTATCAGAAACCTTCTATGCCATGTTATCTTTGATTAATCCTTAATTAAAATTTTCGCGCCAAATATTATCTTTCCCTCCTAAAGAATATCCAAGGCTACTCATGCATACACACACATATATAAAGTGAATTAAAACATAAAGGAAAGCAGCATATTTTACCAATGAAGATACTCCCTATGACTTGGATCACTCGGATTTGGAGCATCAGGATCGACCATCGCCTATATATGATAAACAAGCTAACAAAATTATGAAAGCGTTTTTTTTGGCTTAATTTGCAAGTATTGATAAACCGGGGCAAACACTCCCTTGGGAATTTTTATTTTTTATCTAATATCGTATATATTGAATTATCAATTGCCCAAGAAAAAACTCAAACTTAAAGAATTAAAAAAAGTATTTTCATGTTTGATCATAATGAGTACCACATTCAAAAGAGAGGGTAATGTGTGAATTTGTATGGGATGAACTAATTACCAGAGTGTAAAGAGTCCTAGAGTTCACGTTGCCTCCAATTTGCACTGTTGGGGCCCTGACGGCATCCGATGGCTTCAAGTGACACCCACTTGTAACGTCCCTCCCTCCATGCATGACCCTCAACAAGACACTCCTTTGGAACCGGTCCACAACATCTCCTATTATCCTGCCAACCACCAGTGGATCTCTTTCTCTGGCCATGAAAATAATATAACCACACTCAAAAAAAAAAGAAAGAATATATGTATATAACCACAGTTCTAGCTCCAAGAAGAAACTAGGATATGTTTCTTTGAGCTGGTTATGGGGCAAGTTTTCAAGTACTACTATATATAGAGGTGATGAGTGGAAAACACACTTTACATTTGATATGTATCCTTTCCTGTTTTCGTTTCGGATGCATTCCAATGCAGAATCTTCCTTTTTTCACGAATGACTTTCATTTACAAGATGGGAATCCACCCCTTTCATTGGAAATGCTGGTTTATGAAATTGTATTCTGATTTCGGTTCGTAATATAATTAATTACGTACTGAAGCCAACCAGCTTGGAAAGGTATACCAAACCAGATTACATTCCTAGAGTATTCCAAGCCTGACCGCACCTAATCTTCCATTACCACGGCTTGAATATCTAGTGTATTATTTTCTTTACATAAAAATAGACAAGTTGAAGGGGAATAGAAGGATTTACTCATTGATCTCTACCTAGCTACAACATCATTCCATCATTTTCTAATCTACGTTGATATAGTTGTTTGTGTTTGAATAAGAACTTCCCACTTTATCTACGAAACCATCTATCTAACATGGCCGGTATATAGTTAAGCGGTAAAGTTATATTAGCAGGTGTGAAAGTAATGCAAAAACAAGGGTAGTGGGTACCCAACAAATTTCAAAACTTTGAAACAAAAGTTACCTGAGTTAAAGGAGATGACTGATGAGAGCATAAATTGAGGGTTACTAATTGGCAGTTAGCTGGAAGTAATTCCAGTGAAGTATTCTACATTACTAGCTTCAAAGTGAAGAATTTTGGATAAGAATTTTTACTCTTAAGTCTATAGGATCTTCTATACTTCTTTGTAATTAATTTGCTTGCACCACTCACAGCTTCCTTACTAGGTTCAGTGGTATGACTTTGCTTGATGATTAATTAAAGAACTGGTTCATTTTGCAGGTCAAGGTCAGTCAGTTGTGGTTCAAGTGTAGCCAATCAGTTTCTTTATGTGAATGCATTTGAAAAAGTAACGAAGATATTCGGATTTTTTCTGTTCTTCCCATATCTCCACCCAAGGAAACATGTCATAGCCCTAAACTGTTACTCTCAAATCTCAATCTTTGATTAAAAAGAAAGAACCAAGGGAAGAGATATGAATGGACAGAGACTGGTTCAGTAACTCATTTTGGACACTAGGCTGCTTTGTTTTTTGATTCTGATCACGGTACAACCAACCATGTTGTAAAATGCTTGCGGAAGTTTTGGAATTGAGGAGGCCACTTTCACCACCCATTCAACTTCCATCACAAATAGTAGATTCTGTAAATAGTTATATGGAGAGCTAGGTTTGTGGACATTGGAGATATACTGTTTGTGTCCAATCATATTCTAGCGAAGATTGAACACTTTTCTCTTTTATCCATAACGTCATGGGCATCGAGAAAAACTTTTCTTTTTCTGCCATTTAGATTCTCCAATGAGCTGCTACTTCTTCTACTTTAACACCAAAAAAAAGAAGAAGAATACTAATCACAATCTAGTATTTTATGATTATAAACGATAAATTTGAGGATCTCTTTAACCAATGGGCTCAGGGACTTCCATTTTAGGATTCAAAGTGGGTTGGGCCAAAATTAGATCATGGGCTAATTAACTTGTGCATTGGTTGCAATTAGGATGCCCGCGGGAATGAACCCCCTCTAACCAGGCCCAAAAACAGGTCCTGTCATTAACACAGTGATTAACTCAAAGTCGGGCTCGGGCATATATTCACATGGCTAATCAATTTGATGATGTAAATACATGTATTAGGTTCATATAGGCACACGCCTCGCTTCCTAACCAGACAAAACATTGTTGATTTCCCCTCCATCCTTTTTGGATCCAACGACCTATTTTGTCCATAATTTTAAGTTCACTTTTACTCGATCTCGTAGACACTAGTTCATCCTTTAAGTGCCGTTTATAAGGTATTTTGCTTTGGGAACATCCAATATAAACGATGGAGTGTTATATGTTCATGTATCCTCCTCCATCTACTAGTCTAGTGCTCATTGACTACTATATAGCAGGCACTATGACATAATATAGTAATTAACGTTAGATCACTATTTCATGAAAATAGTAACCTTAGAACACTGAATTGCTTGGAAATTTTTTTTAAAAAAACCTTTGAACACCAGATTCCATGCAAATATGCCATTCCCAACACCTTGAACACTTGGTAAGGCACATGAGTATTGACTAGGCCGATACTATATATCACCAGTTATGAGGGTATCTATATGTTGGCGTAGCTTGCATGAAAGCTAAGTTTGTTATTTGTGACAAGCATATTTTCCTCTTTTAGTTTGTATATATATACGTTGTTCTTGATGGAGCGGAGTAATGGAACCATGTGGCAGAGTTTGTAATACACTCCTGTCCCATAATGGAACATAGAGAATAAAATTAGAGGATGCATTGAATCTGGTGACAATATAAAATGATTAATTTGGATTCATTTTCTTAGGGTACTATAGCTTGTCTTGTTCTGAAAGTGCAGAAATTCAAATGCGAACTTCACAGTTGAATAAATCCTTGTTTGGCCGTGCAAAGTAAGAAATGTTGCAGTTCAAAATACGACCAATATATATCCAGAGTATTCAGATCAGGATACAGTAAATACACTTAGTCCTCAAAGTGGCAACATAGTGGAGTAATGGTTGCTTTAGAAAGAGAGGCATAGAATAGTATAAAAAGAAGGGGAGAAAGGTAATTGTGTGCTATCATCAAAAGAAAGATAGGTATGAAGAAGAGGAGACAAAGAACATAGGGAGTCGGAAATAAAGGGGAGGAAAGATGGACTGGTATTAATCATTTGTCGGCATAGTATGTTCTGATTGAGCTGTTATTTTGGGAGTTGCACACTTGCAATGGTTAAGTAAGTGAATACATCTAGTAGGTAACTGCGGGTTTTTTTTCTTTCTCTTTTTTTTAGAAAACCCAACATTGAAGGTAAATTTGCAATAAAATTTCCCTCTTCTTGTAAATATTTTCATCCTCCTCTCAATTTAATAAATATAAGAGTTCCCACAAACATATTTTTCTATAAAAGTTCTTGATCATTTGCACGAAAGACTTATTTTTTATAATTATTAATATGATTATAAATTAGATTTTTAAATAACCATGAAAAGTATGCCTATTAAGTCACATTGTTCATGGTAAGTAAAGAGTTCACTAGAATAAAACATCATGAGTTAACATTGAATATAAACGTTGTCAAGTGGAATAAATTAAATGGAGAAGAATGTAGAAGATGTTTCAAGATCTATATATAGATGTTTGGATCTTCATTAGATGTTAATATTCTCAAGTTAAGACTACCTAATAGAGATTCACTAGTATGGTGCTCAATTTATATTTTAACAAATTCCTCCTTATATAAGTGAGCTATATTTGTTAAATGAAATTATTTTTTCTCGTCACAAAAAAGTTAACTTTTCTCCACAGTTCAATACAATTAACATACATTATAAAATTATAGAAAAAATGGGGTGTTAAAAAGCAGGGGTAGCTAAAAATCCCTCTACAATTTTAAACATGAAGAAAAGCAAGAAAATTAATACATACATATTTATATACAAATATAGAGATGATATTAAATTATTTATCCACAATTATAATAACTATGAAAAAAGGGTGGTGAAGGGTGACGATGTGTGAAACATTTCGCCACAATTAATTTTTAAGGTGTGGAGAAAAGTCATTTATTTTATAGTGTGTATCGAAGTTATCTATTTTGTTGTTGCCTATCAACTCCTTAACCACAACAAAGACGTGTTATAATGTTTGACTATATTATATGTTTGATTAATCCTTTTCTATTCAAATTGCTTAGTATAAGAGTTAACTTTTACATTTTGTATGTCTTTTTGTTGAAAAATATAAAGGTTAGGATTCCTTCATCGAGGTCTAAGGTAAATACCTAGAAAGCAAGGTGAAACATGATCACTCTTTGAACAACTCACTACGTGAAGGCTCCCGCTATTGTAAATATTTACGTGATATGTATTGAAGTTGTAAAGAAATAATAACCTGCACTTAGATGAGATCCTCCTGGAGCTTTTTAGTGAAATTCGGTTTTTGTAAGTACCTACATGCGCTATATATATATATAGGGAGAGAGAGAAGGAGAGAGAGTGAGTGAGTGTGTGAGTGTGTGTGTGTGTGTGTGTGTGTGTGTGTGAGGGTGTCAAAATTGGTGGCTAAAACATTCTTTGGTCATATTTGTGATAGTTTCTTATATATTCTGACTAATTAGAACATCTAACCGACATTTCCATGGTTCCACGTCGCCCCCACTAGACGTGTACGTAGCCATGGATACATACATGATAGCTCATAACTTGATACATGTAGTTGTTCCTCCTGTGGAAATACCTCATTAAAAATGGTGTTCATATTGCATAGAGCTATGCATTCTCTGTTTCAATATTAAACAGAAGAAAAAGCATGCAAATCCGGCGTAAATCCGGGGAATTAGCTAGAGTTAGCTCGTGAAACCCATTCATATCTGCTTCCACCCATTTTTCTTTACCTGATCCAACTTTTTTGTAACAGGAGTTTGCACCATTTCTTCTCATTGACTATTTTGCTCAATTGCTTAATTTCTTTGTCCCCGGCCGCACTCTTTCCTTCCTTCCCCAAACCTTCAATTCCCTATATATACCAGTTGTTTGAACTGAATTTTATCTCATCAGTTCAAGCAGATACATAGTACTTCATCATGTCTGCTCTGCAAGGGAGCAATGTGATCGTCCCTGATCGGATGAAACTCGAAAGGCTACTCAGCATGAAGGGAGGAAGCGAAGAAGGAAGCTATGCTAACAACTCTCAAGCTCAGGTCAATTAGCATTAATTTCTTTTAAATACATATAATGACACTTAAAATTTGTAGAATCTACCTCGGTTTTGCTTATAGTCGATAAAATGGGGATTCTTTTGCATCATGTTTTGGTGCAGGCCCTCCATGCTCGATCAATGTCGCATCTACTGATTAGAGAATTGGATGGAATGGTGCTTCCATACCCAGGAAGCGAGTTCAAAGTAGCCGATTTGGGGTGTTCGTCCGGCAACAATAAGCTGTTCGTTGTTGATTTCATCATCAAGCATTTGACGAAGAGGTACCAAGGGTTGGGATGGGAGACGCCGGAGTTTCAAGCCTTCTTTTCCGATCTCCCTTCAAACGATAACACCCTCTTTCAGCTCTTCCCTCCATTACAATTTGGGAAAAAGATCAGCCTCGAGAAGTGCCTCGCCTACGACTGTAGAGGCAGTGGCGGCAGTACTGCCCGCTCGTACTATGCGGCGGGGATGCCGGGGTCGTTCTACGGTTCACTATTCCCGGCCGCTTCCATCAATGTCTTCCACTCTGCCTTCTCCTTGCATTGGCTATCCCAGGTATATTCAGATCAATCATATCTTTTTTATGTGTGTTGCCCAATCACTAACAATTATGTTACTGATCCTTATATGTTACTTGTTTAGAGGTGCGAGCTTTGTCGTGTTTGGTGCTCACTTGCATGCATACAGCAGTAACAGAATATTGAGGGTTCATGTTATTAATACATTTGAAGGTTCCCAAATGGTGACCACTCATGAACACTCACTCAAGTGGACTCACCTATAACAGTTAAAGAATAATCGCTCAGATTATGATAGTTTAAGATAATATTTTCTTACTAAAAATATATTTAACTATAGTAAAGCTTTTGTTATCAAACCGACTTAATTGGACACTTTGAGCCCACTATTTAAAGGTTATCTTTCCAACAAGGGGACTTCACTAGCTTTGAAGCAGTCCTTAAATTAGACGTAAAATTTCCAGATCCCAACTTTTTATTTTAAATATTTGTACGTTATAACTCTATGTTTCGGTTTAATCGCTACACTACGTACTTAGGTTTTTATAATAGAAAAACAAATCCTTTTTATGAACCATATCTACGACGATTCAAAGCTACAACAGTACAAACGCATTAGTTCATCACTGTTCAATTAAAACAAGTAATGATTTGGAGGAGCAGCGGCCCCGAATCTAACCACGGAATCGGTATTTCTAAATTGTATCCGCAAAACTAGCTTTCTCTCTACTTATTTAATCATCATCAATTGCTTAAAATAACTACCGGTCCGAAATCAAACGAATACATCACTTGGTTTATCGTCTTATGTGAAACGACGAACAGGTACCGGAGGTTGTGATAGATGCCAAGTCTCCTGCGTACAACAAGGGCAGGATATTCATACATGGAGCTTCGGAGTACACGAGCAATGCCTATAGACAACAGTTTCAAGCGGACTTGGTAACCTTTCTCCGGTGCCGGGCACGAGAACTTAAAGCCGGAGGTTCCATGTTTCTGGATTTCCTCGGCAGAACCTCCCACAACCCAAGTGACCAAGGAGGAGCTGGCCTTCTCTTCGGCACCCACTTTCAAGATGCTTAGAATGACCTTGTCCACGAGGTATGCATATCTATCTTAATACATCTACAACATCCAATCGTCATGTTTTAACATGTTAAGGATCAGATAGGCGTTCGAACAGATTCTTTCATCATATATATGCACATCCGATGTGATAATAACTTGAAGTTATATACACGCATAGAATATGGGAGAGAAAAATGTTGATGATGTTTGGGGAATGGTGGAGGTTGTGGGGGTGCATTGAAGAAGGAAAGAGAGACAGCTTCAATGTGCCAGTGTCTGCGGCAAATTTGGAGGAGGTGAAGGAGGTGGTGGAAGCGGTCGGCGGCTTCGAGATGAAGGCATTAGAGATGTTCCGGGGAGGGAGCCCGCTGGTGGTGAGCAGGCCGGAGGAACCGGCAGCGGTGGGCAGGGCACTTGCTAACAGTTGCAGGACGGTGTGTGGCGCTCTGGCGGAAGCTTACCTTGGAGAAGAGCTTAGTGATGAGTTGTTTGATCGTCTCCAACGCAGGGGAGCTGCCCATGCTGCTCATCTGCTTGACCACCTCCAGCTTTACCACATTGTCGTCTCCCTCACCATCAGATAGATTCCATATGTGTAGAAGAAGATGGTATTGTAGATTGTTTAATATAATGTTAGATTGATTTTGTGCTAATTTTACTACTTTATTGAATAAACTTATGTGCATATATGCTCGTTTGTTTCTTAATTGATTTATTAAAGCTATTAGCTCTTATATTTAGTCAATGATAATCAACTCCAGTCAAAGTCATTAAACACAAAAAAATTTTAAAGGGCGACTTATTACTAGAGTCTTGGTCCCACTGCTAACTATTAATAACGCAAGATTCGAGAGGGAGGCCCCGCTCACACATGGCCCCACTTTTACCTAGAAATATTTTTGTAAGCTATCTGGATAATCAAAAGCATAGTATGTACAAGATGAATACAAATAAAATGGTGGAAAAAAGATAAAATTGTTCCTAAAAATATTAGTAGATAATAAAACTAGAAAATTCTCATAGTTGAAAATAATAGTAGAAATTTGTCTCTGTGAACATATCTAACTACTTCTAAAACAAGGCCACCTTATGAAATTTTTTAATAACTAAAAGTAAAAAATAAGGGAATCAATGTAGCATTTAGTGTCCGAGTTTCCGGCGCAATAGCTCTCTGAACCAGATAGAAGACAACTTGGGAATTCTATTAAGATGGTTGTTGAAGTCCACATAGTTGATCCCAAACCTGGAAGTGTAGCCAGACAGCCATTCAAAGTTGTCAAAGCAAGACCAGGCAAAGTAGCCAATTACATTAGCTCCATTATCCATGGCCTTCTTCATATTCAAGATGTAGTCTCTGTAATAGTGAACTCTGGTCCAGTCGCTAACGCTTTCAAACAGCGTTAGGTTTGCCGCAGTGTCCATTCCTGTTGCAATCAACAAATTATAAAACAAACCAAGAGATTTGTTGTTACAATCAAACATAATATAGTATTCAGTACTAACTGCTTCATTGAGAACTATAAGTTTTGTATTAATCTAAAGCAAAGCCTACCATTTTCAGTAACCATCATGACTGGGCTGTTATAGTTCTCCTTCACATAGTTCAAAGCCTTGTACATGCCCCATGGAACGATGTAAAGCCAATAGGAATGTGCCTACAAATTTAACCAATTTATTTGAGAGCCATGGATTCTTGTGATTTAATTTACATGTTATTTTTCTACACTAAAGGATGAAGTTTCTTTTGCAAATCAAGGCATGCATTACCCTTGGACCGATTGGAACTCCATCCCGATCATCTGAAAACACAACAAACCAAATTAGCAAGTTATCGAGGAGAAATTGAAGCACTTAGAACAGATTGTACTTGCAATTAATTTAGAGCTCAAAGATTCTTACAAGCATATCCAATGTTAATATCTGCCTCGTAGCTTGTACCAATTTTATCTTCGTTGTGGGGATCAAATATGTAGTATGACATATATTGGTTAACTCCAAGAAAATCTATCGACCCTTTCACCATCTTCTTTTCCTGTTCATTGAACTTTGGGAGCCTCTCCCCAACAATGTCTACCATAGTTTCTGGGTATTCGCCAAAAACAATCGGGTGCAAAAACCTGAAATATATAGTCATAAGAAATACGATCTAATTATTCATCTCCAATCTGATCTTAACGTAACAAATACCATATATCTGCAAGCTGTGCAAAGTAATTACCATCCGAGGTGGAAGTCCCTAGCTCTCTGTGCGGCCGCGATGTCCCCTGTTTTATTGGTCAGCGGCTCATACCAGACAAAGTCCAATAGAATCCCGATCCTTCCCCGCTGCTTTTCTTGGTATTTTTGGTGATAACGTTGGGCTGCAGCAGCATGAGAAAGGATGAGATTGTGTGCCGCAATGTAGGGCTCGGTGGCAGAGTTGCCGGCGGTGCAGTTGCCTTCGGGCTTTGAGCATCTCCCTGGTGCATTGATACCATCATCATACCCTAGCTTCGCCACCACATGGGGCTCGTTGAAGGTCATCCAGTTCTTCACGCGGTCGCCAAAGGTCTTGAAGCAGAAATCTGCATAGTTGGCGAAATCCTCTCTGTTTGATCATACATAAATATTGATCATTAATATTTAAGTGTATAAACTAGCAAGATCAGGCGGACCTAATCCTAATGGGTTTTAAGGTTCGTTCAACTTACACAACTCTTTTGTTAAGGAGGCCGCCGTACATCTTCTCCAGTGCATAAGGGAGGTCATAATGGTAGAGATTAGCATATGGTTCAATTCCTTTCTCAGTCATGTAATCGATCAGTCTGTTGTAGTAATCAACACCTTTCTTGTTCACATAACCACGACCAACTGCATGCATGGGGAATTTAGCAATTCACATGTCACTAAGATATTGTACAACGCCCACTAAACTAGTCAAAGTTTAATATACACAAGAAATCTAGCTATTATATACATGGAAAGATTCGCGACCATGAGATGGAGAAGCGGTAGGCGTCCATGTTCATGTCAACCATCATATCAATATCTTCCTGCAACCATTAATCAAGCAATATTTTGGAACGTTGATCTCAGAAAACACTGTAGTATATTAACAGAGAAGGGGAGAAAAAAAAAGGTAACCTTATAACGATGGTATTCGTCAATGGCTACATTAGCTGTGTTGTTGTTGGCTATCCGATCTACAAATTCAATCGTAACGCAAAAAGATCACATCAACTTCTCTGAGGAATTCCAATATTGGTGGCACACAAAAAGACAGGACGGAAGCATACAATTCAAAATAAAAAACCAAGATCAAATACCCGGTTTAGATCGAATGAACTCGTCCCAAATACTAGGTCCCCTGCCATACTTGCGGCCGGCGGCCCCTTCGACCTGGTAAGCCGAAGCAGCCGTGCCGAACGTGAAACCTGGGGGAAAGCTTTCTCTGGAAAGGCCACCGGTGTCGAAGCGTTGGTTGTGGCACGAGGCATTAGAGAGGACGAGAAGAAAGAGAGGAAAGAAGAGGGCGAGGAAGAAAGAGAGCTTTGTTGCCTGCATGATGCTAAGCTTGTTTGGGAGGATTGGTCTCTTGGATTTTGGAGCATATATATATAAGGTTTTGGATGAAGAATTCGGGGAGTTGAAAATAAGGTAAATATGTGTCGATACGATTAAGTATGAATAAATATATATATAGATATATATTTAAGATAAGTATGGATAAATATGTGTAGATACTATATATTTAAGATAAGTATCGATAAATAGGTGTAGATATCATATTTTTAAGTTAAATATGAATAAATATATATAGATATCGTTTTCAAAATCTCTAATTTATAATAGGTTAAATTATAATTATGAAAAATAAGGATAAATACGATTATGGTTTCAAACCTAAACTAGTCAAGAATTGTTTTAATTTTATATATTTACACTATTAAATTCTATTTTCTTAATAATTTAATATGAAAAAGAAAGTTTTATTATAATGATTTTATTATCTGTGAAATTTGGTTAAGTTAAATATTCAACAAGTGATATCAGAGCATATTGAGGATTAATTTGATTTGTGTTTAATTTTAGATTAAGATTTAGGAAAAAATAAATCTCAAAAGAAAATCTTATTGGAACTATTTATATTTGGATTTAGCATAGATCTAATGATTCGCGCTTATCAATTTGGATTTAGAAGCACTTTTGTATGTCTATGCTATTGTTTAGTGTTGAATGTTAATCCACTTTAATTTAATAGGCCTTCAAACCATTGAGAATAACCCCAAATTCGGCACTAGTTATTATCATTAGGTAAGAAAATATAAGAAATTTATATATGAGATATTTATTCTCACATCAACATCCTCTTTTGGTAAAATATCAAATGAGGAAAATAAAATTACAAAAAGAAACAAAATTATAAATTTAGAAAATTTTAAATAAAGATATTTTTATAACCTTTTTCAATGATATTTTATTTATATTTGAGATTATTAAATTTAAATAATGGTTCAGTTATAATTAATATTTTACAATTTATTAATTGCTACACTATACTACCAAAGTAATCTCTTTTATAAAAATTAATTTATTTTAAAATATTAAGATAGTTATGGGTATATAATTCATTTGAATATTAATCGGCTCAAAAGATTGTTAATATTTAACAGAGTTATATACATATTTGTAGTAATAAATATGAGATAATTATCAAGATTTCATGTAAATATAAATTAATCCAAAGATAAATTTATTATTTAAGAGGGTTTATTATCTATATTTGATTAATACACTAAGAGTACTACTTATAAATTAATATTTCTGTCCAAAGACTAAATATTTATGTTGTGTTAGGACTCTCTTGATTGGATTAATTATTGTTTGAATTATTAATCTTTTTATGTGCATGTTATTTTATTCTATGGATTCAGTTAATCAATTTTCTTATAATTTTTTCACCAACATCAATTCAATTCTAATGTTTAAAAATAATTTAAGGATTGGAAAGAAAGCGTGATGATCGTTCTTGACTTTATGAATCTTGACCTTATATTAAGGACTGAACAAATTACTTCTCTTTTGGACAAAAAATTAATAAGAAAAAATGGGACATTGAAAAGTAGAAATGTTCAAATTGGAGTCTTATAATCATTGAACATGGGATTCCAGAGACCTTCAGGAGCGTGTGTTTAAAAAAGTTGCGACAGTCATTGAGTTTTTAAAGAAATTGAAAAGCATTTTGTAACAAATATAAGACAGAAATAAGTACACTTTTGTCGAATTTGATTTAATGAAGTTTAAAAGGCAAATAAAGCATAGAGAGTATATCTTAGAGATGTCAAATATTGCTTCAAAACTAAAAGCACTAAAGTTAGAGCTATGTGAGAATTTGCTCGTGCATTTAGTTTTAATTTCTCTCCTCATACATTTAGCTTTAATTTCTCTTTTGACACAATTTTTTCAATTCAAGGTTAGGGACAAATGGATTCTTAATAAGTTCATTTCTTATTGTGTCAAAGAAGAAGAAATGTTGAAATAAGAACAGGCTGAAAATGGTCACATGGCTAGTACCAATTAACATAAAAATAAGAAAAAAAAAGAGGGTTAAAGAAGCTAGCAATGGTTCTCACAAGCAACAACAAAAGAAAGAAAATCAGACTTTTTGTTGTTTCTTTTGTGGTGAACTTGGATATATAAAAAAGGAATGCACTAAGTATCACACTTGGTATGCAAAGAAAGGTTAATTTCTTAATTTTGTTTGTTCTGAGATTAATTTAGCTTTAGTGACAATACACATTTGGTAGTTAGATTCAGGTGCTATTACTCATATAAGTTTATCAATGCATAGTTGCCTGAGTTGTTGAAATCCTAATGATGCTGAAAGATTTATGTATGTGAACAATGATAAATCACTTATACTTGAAGCAATAGAGTCTTTTAGATTATTATTGAAGAGAGGATATTATTTAGATTTAAAAGAGACATGTATAGTACTTTATTTTAGACCAAATTTGGTTTCTATTTCTATGTTAGACAAATTTGGTTACTCTTATTCATTTAAAAATAGTAAATTTAGTCTTTTTTTTTTAAAATTTAAATATTATGGAAATGAGTTCTTTGTCTTTTTATGATAATTTATATTTACTTGATACTATTGCTTCTTTTAATAAAATTTTACATGTAGGTTTACGTAGTACGAAAAGAAAATTAACCGATGAGAATTCTACTTTCTCTTACATAAACGTTTAGGACACATTTCTAAACAAAGAATTAAATGACTTATATCAGATGAAATTCTTGATTCTCTTAATTTATCATATTTTAAAGTCTATGCTAAGTGCATTAAGGGAAAACAAACAAATGTAACGAGACTAAGTGTCAATAGGTCTTCAAGCATCTTAAAACTAATACATATAGACATTTGTAAGTCATTTATTATGTCTTTTTTGAATGGTCAATAATATTTTTTTATGTTCATAAATGATTATTCTTGTTATGATTTTCTTTATCTTATTTGTGAGAAGTCTTAAGCATTGGACTTGTTTAAGGTATATAAAGTCGAAGTTAAGAACCAACTTGACAAAACTATAAAAGCTATCAGATCTGACCATGTTGGTGGATAATGTGGTAGAAATGATAGATCAGGTGTACAACGTCTAGGACCATTTGCCAAATTCCTAGAAAAGTATAGAATCATGTCACAATACACAATGTAAGGTAATCTTAACATGAATGGTGTTGTTGATAGACAAAAACGAACATTCGAAGACATAGTCAGAAGTATGATTGCTCATATTATTTTGCCTGATTCACTTTAGGGTGAGGCGCTAAAAACAACAGCTTATCTTCTTAATAAAGTACCAACAAATGCAATACTTAAGACTCCTTAAAAATTGTGGACTGAAAAAAGCCTAGTATTAAATATTTATACATTTGGGGTTGTCCAATTGAGGCAAAGCCTTATAGGCCAAATGAAAGAAAAATAAACTCAAGAACAATTAGTAACTATTTTGTTTAGTATTCTGAATAGTCTAGAAGGTATAAGTTTTATGATCCCATAATATGGTTATTTTTTGAGATGAAAAATATCTAGTTCTTTGAGGATGCTGAGTTTGGAAGGGGACATAAAGTTAAAGACTTTGAAGAAAAATTTATTTCTCTTTCCCTGATTATTCTTAACAATAATCAAGATCATATTCCTGATGTTGTTTAAGAAATAATATCAGAATTGCAAGATTATGTCGAAAATTTCCCTAATCACAATCATCAAGTTATACCTAAAGAGTAAACTCAACAGCCTTAAAAGCAAATGTCATTAAGGAGATCTACAAGAAAAAAAGCTACAATTTTAGATGATTATATTATTTTTCTCAAAGAACATAAGGATAACAATAGAATGGTTGTAAAATCCCATTTTTGGGTTAGGGTTTACCCGATTTAAGTTTTGCTCTATTTGGGTCAGTATCGAGTTGGTTCGAGTGAGATCGGGCCAAACTAGTTTCAGATTATGATTATAGGCCAAGATGGCCGAATGAGCATGTTATAATGGTTGATTATGCTAGATAGGCAGATTATAAGATCGCGAGTTATCAGTGTATACTCATGTATACGGATTTGTTTGTTTGTGTTAGACAGGATTTTAGGCCTAGATTTAGGTCGTTACAGCGTTTAGTATCCGTTGGGATTTTTTTCTGGGTATTTCATTCGCATGCATCATACGAATTTTAGATCACTCAATTGTGCCCCTACGGGCCCATCTTGATTTCGTTTAGGGTTTCGAGGCCTATTTACCCTTCTTACCTCGATTCCTACCTATAGAGTCAATTTCAGGACTCGAGTCAGTTTAGAGATCGGACGGTCTTGATCCGAACTTTTCGTTCATATCTATAGTGCATAAACCCATAGGTGAGTACCACTAGGCCATGAGCCGTCGAGCGTCCAGATCGTGCCATGTGGCAAGATTTGAGCGGTCCACTTAACTCTAGCTTCCCATATAGATTCTTTTGGTTTTCTCCCGTTTTCACTGTTTTACACCCTTTAGTGCCGCCGCCACTTCGGTTCACCACCGACGAGTCTCCGCCTCGCCCCTGGCCATCGGACCTACAACTTCATGACCGCCTCGCAGCCGGCTTTCCATTCATACCTTTCATGACCACAAGCGCCGCCGCAGTCGCCGCTGGTGAGGGAGTTTTTTGGAGTCGGTTTTTGCCACCGCCCCCACCCGTTCGGGCCATTTTTCGGCGCCGGCGAGCCACCATCGACCGATCCGACCACCCACACAGCTTCCCCTCACTTGGATCTACATTTTGAGACTGACATCGACCACCTCCATGACCGCGATCACTGCCGGCGACATCGCGACACAGGGCGGCAATGCCGCCCGTTTTCGGCCGTTTTTCAGCCAGCCAGTGGCCGGATTTCTCCGATCGCCACGGCCATGACCTTCTTCATCGTCTCCTCTCTCAATCCCGACTGATGTCCGCCCCAGCTGCGCCTCCGTGGCCGTTTTCCGGCGACGGGAACCGGTGCCCTTCTCCCGGCCCGTTTACCCGGTTCTCGTCCGCGTGCCCGTGATCATGTGTGCTGATCGTGACCGCGTCCGCATGGTCATGCCCGAGTCCACCAGTTCGTACTATGTCTGAGTCCGTATGTCCTGATCTGGTCCGCCCAGCCAACCCAACCCATTTTGCAGCCCGGGTTGGTTCAGGCCATTCGAGTTGGTTTGGTTCAGCTTGGTTCGGTCCGGTTCAGCTCATTTTTGGACCGTTTTCGTCCGTTCTTGCGCCATTTTCGGTAATTCGAGAACTTCTATATTAGTTTACATGCATATTCACATGTTTAGCATGATTAGATGTTATGATAATTTTTCTTTACATATTATTTTAATTAATTATTTATTCATTATTTATTTATTTATTTATATTTATATGTTTATCATATATGATAAATGTTTATATGATTATTTGTTATTATTAACATTATATTTACTTATGAATATTTTTCATGACGTGAATATATATATATATATATATTATTTTATTTTATTTATTTGTTCATGATGTGTATGCCATTATTTATTTATATTTATTTATGTATTGTTGTGTTGTACGACTATGATATTATTAATTGCAGAGGAGCAGGATCCAAAGCGGCGGCTGCTACAAGAATGGAATATTCCAAAGCATTCGCTTCTGAAAGAATTTGAACTAATTGTGCTATAGTCGAGCGTTTCTCTCCAATCGCTACATAGACACAATACAATGTCTCACTCTCATCGGTGCCCCTTGAGTTTATTTGCTTTTTATTCAATATGGTATCGATAGCAATCGTAGTTTTTCCAGTTTGTCGGTTCCCGATTATAAGTTCTCGTTGACCACGGCCTATAGGAACCAGGCTATCCACAGCTTTTAATTGGTCATTATTAATTGGTATTAACTATTTATTTATTTATTTATTGAATTATAGTAGATTTATTTATTTATTTATATTTTTACTAACGCGAGGATATATTGATAATTACTCGTATTTACTAGTATATTTATATAGTATTATTATATTATTATTTTTATGATTAGAGTATTGTTCATGTTTATGTACTTATTATTTATCTAATTATCTACGAATGTATTTTCTTTGCCCATTTATCTATTTATTATTAATTATTATGGTGTCTCGATTTGTGTGCTGCATGTTATTTATAGGTTTGTTAGTATTGTTTTATTTGTTGTGATGTATTGATAATTTAAGCATACACCACGAGTATGCATCATATAGAGACAATAGTATTTTACTTAGCGTACTTAGAAGTGGGGTTCCGATGTAGGCTTCGGAGTCCGAGCTCGCCGTAGATGTGCAAATACGCTTGGAGCTTGGACCATAGGTCCGTAGGACTCTCTCCCTTTCTGGTTGATTCCTTGCGTATATGGTTTAATCGTATTTTAAACGTAGGATGACATCGAAAGCGTTTTATCGGATCCTTCCGATGTCAGGCCATTTAGTCGTGTTTTTACACATGTTTAATAAAACTACAAGGATGAGATCACTTGTTGGTTTTCGAACTTAAGCTCCAGAAATGTATGATGTCAGCCTCTTCCCTAAGCCTATTATATAAGTACGCGTTGTTTTACGAATTTCACGAATAAGAGAATAAGTAGTACAGAGATATGTATGGACCGTGCTAGTATTCCTTCAAACTATGAGGTAGTGCGGTTGTATGATGATACTGCATAATGCAGCGCATTTCCGAAATATGTGGCACTAATTTAATTGTTCTTTTTGCCATTTGAGTACAGTGGCGGGTGATATGGAAGGTGTGAGGGCTTAAGCGCTGTATGTATGTATGATTATGATTATGAGCCGTGCATGCGAGCCGGTATTGGTTAACTATGTTTGCTTACTGCCCGGTGTGAGGCATTCTTGAAGTTTCATATATTTTCGTGGGTAATGGAATACCCATTTGCCACATTGTATTAGTTATTTTTTGGACTGACGGTTTTCATATAATATATGTAGGTCATGCAAATCCTGAGTTGACTTTAGTGGGAGGATAGATAAACGCTATACACACTTGAGCTCAACCTAATATTTAATTCCTTGCATTTGTTTATATTTGATGTATTTTGATGTTTATTTAACAATGTGTTCCATTCCCATGACATCAAGAAGGTTATTTCGATCTATTTTATAGATCGAATCTTACTAACTAATAATATTAAACATGTCTCGACTCGATCGTAACATTTTTGATCCGGTTCTTAAGTGAACCGAAATTGGGGTGTTACAATGGTAAAAGATGATCCAATAAATTTTCGTCAAGCCATAGAAAATTATAATTCTCAAAAATAAATTGATGTCATGAATAAAGAAATGAAGTCAATGAAAGTTAATGACGTTTGAGATCTTATCCCATTACCTGAAAGTGTGAAACCTATTAGTTGTAAATAGATATTTAAAACTAAGAAGGATTAAAAGGTGTGTAGAAAGATATAAGGTTCGTCTTATTGCGAAAGGTTTTACTCAAAAGGAATGCATCGATTTTAATGAGGTTTTCTCTCTAGTTTCATAAAAATACTCATTTAGAATAATTATGATATTAATGACACATTTTGGTCTTAAGTTGCATCAGATAGATATAAAGATTGTGTTTGTAAATAGTGACAATGATGAAATAATTTATATAGTGTAATTAGAAAACTTTGTATCGAAAAATTCAAAGAATATGATTTGGTAATTAAAGAAATTCATCTACGGGCTTAAATAGACTTCTCGTCAATGATACTATAAATTTCATCAAGTTATTCTCTCGTTCGGTTTTAAAATATATGTGATTGATGATTGTATATACCATAAGTTTAGTGGGTGAAAGTATATTTTTCTGGTTTCATATGATGATATATTACTTGTCGGTAATGGTATAGATTGTTTGCACGAAACCAAGGGATTTTTATCAAAGAAATTTGAAATGAAAGATCTTGAAAATACATTTTTGTATTAGGAATTCAAATACATTGGGACTGCTTTTGATGTATACTCGGATTATTACAAAAAACCTATATAGAAAAAAGTATTAAGAGATTTGGCATGCAAGGTTATAAACCAGGAGATACCCCTGTTTCTGAATGGGATAAATTCAGTCTCAATCATTGCTTTAAAAATAACATAGAAAGAAAGATAATGCAAAAGATTTTCTATGTTTCAGAAGTGGGAAGTCTTATATATATTCAAGTATGTACACGTTCAGATATTGCGTATATTATTAAAATATTGGGTAAATATTTAAGCAATCTGGGATTGAATCATTGGATAGTAACCAAAAAGTCATGAGGTATCTTTAGAGAACAAAACATTACATGCTTGCATAGCGGAAGTCAAATCAACTTGAGATCATTGAGTATTCTGATTCCAATTTTGTTGGATGTGAAGATAGTTGATAACCCTGTAAAAGAGTCATTATTCAGTGCATTTTATATTGAGTTTTTGTCATGTTTCGAGTAATTGTTATGTCAATTCTATTAGTTTAAGATTTTATTAGATATGATTAATAAAACAAGAAATCATTGTGATTTTGGTGTAAAAAGTGCCAATTAATGTTGTTCTATGAAGGTATAAGAGTTTGAAGTCGATCCGGAACGAATTCGGGGCCAAAACGGGCGAAAAAGACTGACCTGAAATTTATAACCGAGAGCAGAACGCCCGAGCGCTCACTGTTTGAGCGCTCGAGCGCTGGCA
>JAVDBV010047750.1:0-33740 GCA_032619315.1 Piper longum
TCGATCCCGCTTCCTGCTATCGATCTATAAATTATATGATCCTAACAAATCATGCATGCAAGGATTAAGGTATATTTCCATAATTATATATTACTTAATGGATTAGCAATACTAGTTGGACAGTGAGGCCTTGTGTATTTCCCTTAAGTTTTTGAACGTGTACATATATAAGATATATATATATATATATATAATAATAATAATAATAATAATAATAATAATAATGTGAACATCTCTTTCAGCAAAGATTAGAAGACTGTGGGCCTTGTCTGCACCTATGCCGGTGGCTTTGTTACAGCTTGTCGGGGACCAAGTCTGTGGCTTTTGTGGATTTGAAGATTGTCCCAGATTGCAGCAAACCATTTGATAAAAAGCAGTTCACATCCATTACATAAACTGATATGGTTTATACATGTTGTATGAGTAATCCCATACATGTAATTGATGGAAGAAAGCATGATTGAAGATGTTTATTTGTGCATATATATTGTATAAAGCTACTTACCAAGCTTAAATCCACCTCTAGAAGATCAAGAAAATGGGGATGTTAGAATTTCAAAGTTAGCTAGAAAGTTTAATTTACAGGTACTTGTTATCAGCTTGCTTTGTTGTGTAAGAGAATAGATGCTTTCCTCTTTGTTGATAAAGGAGGATTCCTAGCTTTTGCATGTACATTTGTCTTGCATGCAAAACAACTGCATGCACTTTAGTAATTAATGGAATTATCTACGTAATTAGCCAACACTATTTAAGGTACTGTGTAATAACATTTTATGTGTCGGCTAAGTAAATGTAGATAACAGAATTGTGAAACATTTTAATAATGTTATAATATGGTCATCTATGTCATGTTCACAACTAGGTAGATTATGTCGTCCACGTAAAATTAACAAAGAAAATGTTCCAAACTTACAAACCATGCATTTTATCATGAATTAAGGCATAGGAAAGCATCTTGATCCTCAGAGGGATTAGGTGCTAAGAAATGCCTTTACCTTTCTAGCTTTACATTGAAATGTTAATATTTAAGGAGAAAAAAAACATGAGTGTGTTGTCTAATCAAAATGGCTACGCCATCGATCAAGTAAAAATATAGGTGATCCAAAACGTCAATTCTCTACCACTTCAATGTGTGTGACTCAAAATCTTTGATCAAGACCACTTACCATCACATAGAAAGTGAACATTTGCTCCTGAATGATCACATTAATTTTTTTACCGCCTTGACAAGACCTTTCTTTAAGCCCTTGTCAAGTTGGTACGAAAGAATTGGATTCTTGGTGCTATTGGGCTTCAGCGTAAATGGGTTTTTGTTGCAGTCACAGCCCACAAATTTTCATGTTTTCAACAATGCAAATTGTGACTTTTTTTAACAGTAACATTTAAGGATGAAAGGCTCATAATTATCTTACCAACATTAAAAGGAAGAAATTTCTGAAGACATGCAACAACAATGGGCTACATAGTATACATGCACTAATCCTTTTCGTAGCAATTGTACATGAGATTTTCTTTATAAATTAAACTCCGCAAATCGTAAAATTCCACGCGTAAAGAAGTATACGAAGATTTGACTTCAAAGTATCTCAAAAAATAAATAAATAAATAAATAACAACGATTTATCAGCGTCCACCGGGTCCTGTGTTCCATGACAAATATGTTGGATCACCAAGACGCCTACAAGTGGCATAAAAAATGCTAGTGAGCAACTGCATATAAGCAATAGCAAATTGAAAGGAACTGTAGAAGGTGAGTGTTTGCTTTTTTAATTTTGGTGTCAAGCTAAAAAAATCATGTACTACTATGATGTTCATAGTTAAACAGATTGTGTTGCTATAGAGTACTGACCTGGGCTTGACAAGGTATATGACTGTGAAAACCATTGCCAAGAAGAAGCACAACCCTCCAACTGTTAGGTATGCAATTCCAAGAAAGTCATTCTTTCCTCCTAACCAGTTACTAGTTGAAAGCACAAGCTTCTTCTTCCCATCAAAGCTGTATGTATTGTAATTATTTTCTAGATTCACTGTTATAATTTCATTTTCTTCCAAATCCCTTTCAATTCTGCCATACATCTTCCTAAAGGTTGGCAAAGCCGCAGTCCTCATCCAAACAATCAGGTCTTCTTGTCTGTTCAACTGCACAAGAAATAATGCAAATTATAATCATACTACTTCATAAATCTGCAAGGTACAGGTATGCATAACAAGTGGTCCTAACAGAGAAAATGATACTGAAATAACAGTATTCCAAGAGTTTAACCTAGTTATGCACATTCTCAAAGTTCTAACTGGGTAAACACAGTATTAAGAAGGCAAAACTTTCAGAAAGTTAGTACTGTCACTGCCTTAAATTAATAAGACGAATGAAAATGTATAGCTCACCGGGATGCTAGTGTCGAGAGACTTGCCACCTATGAGGGTTCCATTTTGGAAATTCCGCGGTAAGACGCCGCTTCCAAACTTTCGTTCCCTATCACTTTCCCAGGAAATGCCTGTTTTGTTTACGGTTATTGACTGGCTGTTGATGCTGAAGTTATATGTGTCATTGAACAGACTCCAAGCTATGAGACCACAAGGAACTATTGGTGTTCCATTTGCATCATCTTCTGGGTCACAACCATCAGTGGAATTTGCATCATCTGCATTTCTTAACTGTTGGTCATTCCTGCTCCTCACATACCTGAAAGTATATGAAATGTGTTGGTTAGTTCACTGTTCTTTGTGGTAATAAAGAAATCTCAACAAACGATTCTTAATCAATCTGCAACACTATTTATATGTAGCGGAATTGGTAAGCATCAAAGTTCAATAGAGAATTAATGGTAACACCCCCCCTTTCCACTTTCCAGGTCAAAAAGAAAAAAGAGAGCACATTAGATATCTCATGTGTTAGCATATGTTTTCCCCCAATATGAATTACTACTAAATGAAGCATGCCTTGCAACTAGCATAGAAGAACTGCTCAAAATCTATATGAACAAAATAACCATTGATCATTTATTCCAATACAAAGTGCAACCAACTACTCAAATTATACACGAAAAAAACATAAAGGGAACTGGCCTGCGGTGGTTCTGGTAGAAGTTGTCAAGCTGATAATATACATAAATTGGCTGTTCCATACGCTTTGGCACCTATACATAGAAATCGGACTCGTTAGCTTGTTCAAACTTAAGTCAAGACATAAATCCCTGCCATATCACAAGAGTAGAAAAGAATGACAGATGAATTAAATTCACCAGAGAACTTACTCTTATTGTTCTGTTGCAGGTTTTATCAGACAGTGGATTCCGGATGTAACCGAGCTTGTCATCCCTGGAGGCCTCTGGTATGCACTCGGTTTCATATCGATCAACAATCTCCACAACCTTCAAAACAGCAGCAATTGTGTCAGCAGACAATGTGTTTCACTTATCTTAAATAACATAACAGATATAGATAAACATTTTATGTGAAGACCATAAACGTAGGTGAACGGATATGGGCATACATCTCTAGAAGCAAGCAACGCAGCAACTCCTATGGGGATAAAAATAATGCTAATTAAGGTGAAAGCCGAGATAACCTGCAGAGAACACACATAGTTATAATGAGCAAAAGTGAGTTATTAAGGCATTTCATTCATGTGAAAACTTTTAAGAGTTCTCAATCTCAGATCCAAGTTCATGTAAGCATTACCCATTTTGGTGTAAGAATTGGTTTGCAAGCTGGAAGCTCTTGTTGAGTGAACCTCGAATCTGAAGGAGAATAGATAATTTCATCATTCGTAATGAAATTGTGTGTGATTAAAGCAATAAGCATCCAATCTAAGCCAAAAATATCATCTTAAGCAAACCATCAACCCAACAAAAACTAGCATTAGAACAGTCAACTCGGGTGACATCCGAATTAAAATCGACACAACAACTAATCTGAGCTAAAAAACATCCACAACAAAGATCATAGCCAATGAAAACCATCAAAACCAGCCACCCCACATCCATGGAAAAAAACACACAATTTTTTTTTAAAAAAAAATGAAGAAAACAGAGAAGATAAAGAGAATTTTTTAGGAGAATTTACACTTGGGCCGCTTGGTATTCCTTCTAGGCATCGATATTTCGGCCGGCCCATTTCCGCCGGACGTCGAAGGCGCCGCCGAACTCATCAAAGAACGACAGAAACAGAGAAAAGTCTTCTCCCCAGCAGAAACAGAGATGTGGAGAGTGGTCGGAAGAGAAAGAGAGATGTATGGAAAGAGAAAAGGGAGGAGAAGAAGATGGTACGGGTGTTGTGTAGAGGTGGAGAGAGGGTGGTGAGGAGAAGAAGGAAGACGTTGGTGAGGGCAATGGGAAGGGAGGAAGAATTGAAGGCTTTGAGCTCTGCTTCCGTCCTCTGTTTGAAAAACGCTTCGTCTTTGTTTGACACTTGGGAACAAACAACGAGGAAGATTGCTGGAAGATTAGAAATTTATTGGGTACGCCTAGCAGTTAAAAACAAAGTGGTGGTAAGTGTTTAGTTTTTTTCATAAAATGTTGAATATCTCTTTATTATATAAACACAAACGTGAACAAATAATAAAAAATGTAAATGTATTACTTTCATTTTTCTTTAAATCGATCGAAGTTAGTGGCATGTAGCTTGATTTAAATAATACTTAGTTGGTAATATATGACCTGTCGTCGAAGGTTGAAGTTGTCTTTAAAATAAAGTACATAATTGCCCCTATATATTAAAAAATTAATTTCTTTTATATAAAATTTATTTTTTGTGACACAAAAAAAAACTAAAATTTAAAATTTATGTACATATTACTATAAAATAGAAGAAACATTAATGATGCCAGTAAAAGTAAATTTACAAATAAATCAATTTTTTTTTGGAGAAATCCATGTCGACAAGCCATAACATTAATATTGTAATGTTTGCATGTAATATTCGTGCACTTCAAAATTATCAGAATGAGTATTTGTTAGTTTTATGGCGTAAGTATTAGATATGAGAGGCGATACTTGTGCATGGTCGGTGTACGTGAAAAGAGGCCTACGTGAGAGAGAAGAGGCACAGGAAGAGGCGTAGATCCGAGCCGGCGTTGAAAAGTCATGAAGAGGCTGCGCTTCTTCTAGGTCCTCGTCATTGGTCAATCCCCGGTTCCCACGCTCGTTTTATTACACCCCTAATTTTCACTACCTTTAAATTAAAAGCATTACTATGCCTTTTTTTCCACAAAAAAACAACCTATGTTTTTATTTGAGTTGTTCCAACTCGATTCAATACCAATAACGAATAAATCTAATCGAGTACAAAATTCACAACAAACATTTATTTGTATCTTACTTAGGTTGTGACCTAATTCAAAATCGAGTGCAATCGTTAAATGAGACAAGTGGTGGTAATATGCAATAAGTCCTTATAGGCATGTAAGACCCACTCAAGTGCAAGGAAACATCTGTCATTAAACATCATCGGAGGCAGTTTTAAAATTTAAGTAATAAGCCAACGCTATTACTCGTGTATATCTACTTGTTTGTTTGTTGGGTCTCACAGGCACAGCTAAGTAAATATATTAAGTATTGGCAATAAGCTGTAACATTTTCCGGCCGATTATTTTTTTAATGGGATTTATGTCCCCGACTCTTTAATCCCCCTATCAGTAAGGAAGTGGCTTTGCGGGACAACAATTGGGCCGATCTTATTCATGGTACAAAAACGATAAGCCCATCTTCGATCTATTATGGGCTTAGACCCATATGATAGGCCCATTTCTTCAATCGGGTCCGCTTCGTCTCCTTCCTTGCTTTCATATCTCCGGCGCCGCCGCCGCCCCTCTCCGGCAAATCGCCGCCGTCCCCTTCTTCCTTCCAGACTCATCCTAGTCAACGAACAAGGCACCTTGTTTGACAGCTTTGAACAGTCAAGCGATGCGGCGGGCTGTCCTCCTCCTCCCACCCACGGCGGCGCTCCGGCGGGTCCGCCGGCTTGCATTCTTCCCGTTATCCACTGCGACCCCGCCATCGGAGTGGACAGAGGAGGTAGTCTACGTCGACGAGACCGACGCAGTCGTCTACTCCGGCAAGGGCGTCCGCCCCGTCGACCCCGCCTGCGACGACCACATCCTCATCGGCGGCATCAAGAAGCCCCTCGCCGGCACCGTCGCGAAGATCGTGGAGATCGCCGACCGGTGGCGCTGGGGGCCGCAGCTCGAGTACCAGCTCGACCGCATCCCCTCCGCCCCCACCCTCGCCCACGCCCGCGTTGCCATGGCCCAAATCCGGGACGCCGACGCCGCCCTCGCCGTCCTCGGCTGGGCTCGCCGGCAGCCGTGGTACGAATCCCCGGACAACGAAATGTACACCTCCGTGTTCGACCGTCTCCACCACGCGCATGACTACACCCGAATGCAGTCCCTGTTCAACGACATGGTGGAGGAGTTGGAAAATTGCGATCTTTCGATCAAAGACTCGTTCTTTGCGCACAATTCTGTGATTCGACATCTGTCAAGAGCAGGCATGTTGGAGCTGTCGTTTCACTGTTTCAGAAAGATACAAGAATCCAAGCTCAAGATCGAGACCGACGCCTACAATGCGTTGATCACTCTTTTTATGAGCAAGGGCCTTCCCTACAAGGCGTTCGAGATTTACGAATCCATGGAAGCTTCGTCCTGCGAGCTCGATGCATCGGTCTACGAGTTGATGATACCGAATTTGGCCAAAACTGGACGATTGGAGGCTGCCCACAAGCTGTTCGATCAAATGAAGCAGAGAGAGCTTCGGCCGAGTGTTGGCATCTTTGCCGCTCTAGTCGACTCCATGGGCAAGGCCGGGAGGTTGGATGGAGCTATGAAGGCTTATATGGAAATGCAGGGCTTCGGCTACCGCCCAACAGCCGCCATGTTTGTCTCCCTCATTGAAGCTTTTGTGAAAGCTGGGAAGTTGGAAGCTGGTTTGAGGCTGTGGGATGATATGAGGAGAGCTGGTTTTAGGCCTAATTTTGGATTGTATACTTTAATTATTGAGTCCCATGCCAAGTCCGGTAAGCTTGAGGTTGCCATGTCTGTGTTCTCTGAGATGGAGAAGGCCGGATTTCTTCCCACTCCTTCCACTTACTGTTGTCTGCTGGAAATGCATGCGTCCTCCGGGCAAGTAGACCCTGCAATGAAGCTGTACAATTCCATGACCAATTCTGGCTTGAGGCCTGGTTTGACTACTTACACATCCCTTTTAACAGTTTTGGCCAGTAAGAAGCTTGTGGATGTGGCTGCCAAGATCCTGCTTGAGATGAAAGCGTCGGGTTATTCAGTTGATGTGAATGCAAGTGATATTCTGATGATATATATCAAGGATGGATCGGTGGATCTTGCTTTGCGGTGGTTGAGGTTCATGGGTGCCAGTGGAATTCGTACCAACAACTTCATCATCCGGCAGCTGTTTGAATCGTGCATGAAGGGTGGTTTGTATGAGTCGGCCAAGCCATTGTTGGATACTTACGTGAATTCAGCTGCAAAAGTTGATCTCATTCTCTACACCTCCATATTAGCCCATCTCGTGAGGTGCCAAGATGAGCAGAAAGAGAGGCATATTATGGAGATACTCAGTGCAACAAAGCATAAAGCTCATTCCTTTATGTGCGGGCTATTTACCGGCACTGAGCAGAGGAAGACGCCTGTTTTGTCATTTGTGAGAGAGTTCTTCCAGGGGATAGATTATGAGCAGGAAGAAGGTGCTGCTAAGTACTTTGTGAATGTGCTTCTCAATTACCTGGTTTTGATGGGTCAGATGAACAGAGCCAGATGTGTGTGGAAAGTTGCTTACGAGAACAAACTCTTCCCGAAAGCAATCGTCTTTGATCAGCATATAGCTTGGTCTTTGGATGTGAGAAGCTTGTCGGTTGGAGCTGCTCTCATTGCTGTTGTCCATACTCTACACAGATTCAGAAAGCGGATGCTGTATTATGGCGTCGTTCCAAGAAGGATAAAATTAGTTACTGGAGCGACTCTTAAGATTGTAGTAGCACAGATGCTTAGTGCGGTGGAATCTCCATTCGAGGTCAGTAAAGTGGTGCTGAGGAGCCCAGGAGATTCGGTTATGGAGTGGTTCAAAAAACCAATAGTGCAGCAATTTCTTCTGAATGAAATACCGTCAAAGTCAGATATACTAATGCACAAGCTTAACACATTGTTTCCCAGTTCTGCCCCAGAAATTAGATCTCTTTCCCCTCCCAAACCGCTTGCTTTCACCAAGGGAATGTAAGACTCTTCTGTTATATTCACACAAACGGTGGTAAATTCATGTTTCTTGCAGGTCTCTTCTCTGGAATTCGTTCCATGTTTGCAAGCCGCGCCGTATGCTTATAAAGAACTGAACCAGGGTAAAAACGCAAGAAACTTCGCGATGAAAAGGAGAAAAAGATGCGTTTGTTCATTAAGTATTGGTTGTTCGTCGCATTGTTACCCGCGGTAAGGAGCAAACGTTAAATGGGAATATGATGCCAAAATAAATTTTTTACTTTGGATTGTGAAGCCGAATGAAATCTCCAGGAAGCTACTACATTTCCGCCATTTCAATTATGCGAGAAGAGTCACTGCCTAAAGAAGATCAGGGAGTGGAGTCCAGAAGGGTTTTCACTTTTCTGATTTCTACCTGGGTTTCCATCATCCCTTGGATGTGCATCCAAATTATTTGTTACAGCACAATTGTTTTAATGAAGTCTTGAGCATTCAATTTTCCCATGTATAAATATTTTAACATGTTCCATAGTAAAAGTGAGCGTGTGTAGCGGATATTGCAAAAGAGAATATCCACGTTAAAAAGGTGTAAAGCGTGGCGCGCTCCCCTGCGTCGCCCTGCCCTTTCTTCACCTATAGTCGGGGGTTTAAATTTTGCCCATTTACATAAACACTAGCCTCCATGCTGGTGCACCTTCAGACTACCTGCCATTAAAGTTAAAACACACCGATTCCACCCCATGCAACTCTGAGGATCAGATGAGAAAAACCAAAAGTGAATACTTCGCATTTCTTTTGCAACTCACATTTCCTCGTCAAAGTCTGAATTTTTTATGATGGGCCAACACTCAATAGGCAGTCGCAAGTCGCAACACAAGCAAAAAAATACAGATTGAGAACTGGTCAGTGTTACCTTTACCTATCCACTTGGGATATACAATACCACCCACAAAAGAAATCCAAGAAAAAAAATGGGAAGTTTCAACTATAAATGTCAAAGAAACAGTAACTTTCTTCTGTGATCCGCGGTTAAATGGCGCTCAGCCTGAACTGCAACATAAGCCAATCAGAAAAATCTATATATTGCAGAAACAAGCATAATTGGCCGTTCTAGAGCTTGAATTCGCATCCTCCAAATAACATCTCCCCCGTTGGAAGAAAAGAAACAACAGCATTGCCATAATTAACCTAGTTCGGATGCCATCCAACTTGCAGACCTGCTCTCGATATCCTTCTGTCTATGGCAGCGTCCACAGAGTTCATCTGCAAGCAAAATACAGGATACACACTTTGAGAACATGTACGCCTGCCTTTTAGAGTCATGAACCAATCGGGTATAATCTTTACGTAAACTAAGATTGAACTTTTGGGCAGAATGAAAGCTGCTGACCTGTGCCAAGTCTGGCCGAACTGTGATGAAAAAAGATAACAAGAAATGCTACGATTGGCAAAAGCCTGTAGGCTATATTTTCATTCCACCCAGACTCCCACACTTATTAAGAAGCATAGGAGAATGAATTTAAATGAGATAAAATCAAATAAAAACATCAAAACAAAGCACAGTACATACATTTTTGAGCCGATGCTAGGTGGAAGTCATCTTGAAACTTCTTGCAAAGAGCTTATCAAAAATTATTACATAAATACAGTTTTCTCTATCTAATCTGATCTTATTTTTTCTATGAACAAGTGGAACCTGATGGGAAGTAAGCACTCTGACATAGTGATGCAGACACGACCTAAGAACTTACCATTTTAGAATTTTATTTAGGATTTTACCATTACAATTGAGATCTATTAGGAATATGCTTATTTTGGACCTTTTCCTATTATTTGTTTTAGCTTTTCTTATATTCCAAGTTTTAAATGGATTTATTCATGAGTCTATATGTACATATATGTCATATTGAACAAGATGAATGAATAGAATTGAATAAAGTTAAAGTTTTTTTTCTTTAAAGTGGTTTGAGTTCCTGTTGATTGGCTGATTAATTCTTTTTCAGTACTGATGCCTTGGTAGTTATCCTCCTCTGTGATAATATCATTGGTGGTGATGCCAGCAACTTTTATCAAGTCCTACGCCTCCGTCTCTTCCTGCTGTTGCCGCTACAAGTGCACCCATCCCATGTACACCTTCCTCAAACCATCACCGCTGCTGCTGCTAATTGCATACATCAATGCTTGCAACAACCAATAGTCTTCTCTACTCATTTCCTTCCTGGACAAATCCCTGTGACATCTCATCGTCACTTGCTGCCATGGCAACCAGACCTTCATGACAACATCTGCAAACAGCCTGCGTCGCCACCTTTGGCTGTCTTTTTTATTTTAAACACCTCATCCTACTGACCTGTTGTTAGAGGACGTCACGTTGGATCGTATGCTAAAAATTACCATCATCTATCTCTTTGCTACCCCCGAAAAGGTTGTTCATGCATGCCTTTCAACTAATCACGTTGGGCCATCCATTGTGTAGCTTGCTGGGCCCTTTGGTTGATAATAAGATAAATGGGCCTCATTCTCTTCTCCTATTTTGATTCCAGTTCAAATTAAAAGCCCATTGTCATTTATAATGTCTTGGCCCACTCCTTTCTACAACCCATTAATATCCCAGCCCAACCTTACCCTCATATAAACTATTAATTTCCTTAGTATTGTTTCTACTTTCATTAGTCATCTTGGTTTGTTAATTTCATGTTGGTAACTACTTCGACCTGCATCACATGGCCAACAATATTCCTCATAATCTTTCATAAAAAAATTTCAATTACCACCTCAATTTTTTGCACACCCAATAATTCATTTAAAAATAAAGAAAAAACACAAGCTAGTTGGTTTCAGTACAGCAGTAGCAGATGTAATACCGTTCATCCATCCATCAGGGTGTCGAAGTAACATGCTCCAATTTAAAGGAGAGGTTAGAGAGAAATGACTTACCTGACTCGTTTCATCATGCACCTGATACTTCGGCAAAGATAATCTTCTTTCCTCCTATAATAAAGTTTCATCACACATCAAAATAATAATAATAATAATTTTTTAAGTGCAGAAATCGAAACCATGATTCTTATGTACTAACCATGGACATCGCTTCATCATCCCATACCAAATAGACCTCATTGGCAGTAGGCTGAGATGTAGGAGCTTTATTGGCAATCACAGGTGGAGGACCAATTGAAGGGCCACCAGTGTTTGGCCCAGAGGCATAAGAATGCATATTACCTATGCCAAGGGAGATAAGCAAAACATTCATCTACCTTGTCAGATACAAAGAATTGAGGATGGGAAATAAAGAATGCAGACTTATAAAAAAAAAATTATCACTAAGTGAATATCAGTTCTAGCTCAATCATTAGAACATGTATACATAAGATGTTTGAGCATTTCTAACCTCCATACAGATGAGCTACAAAATATACACAAATTAATATCTCATAAAACTGAGCTACACAAATAGATCTAACTTAAAACCACATTTAGGAAAATATAATTCAAAAATAAAGAATATAATAATGCACTAAAAGCAGAAAGCTAGGAGATAAATCATTACCTGCTACCAAACTATTAGCATTTGCAGCATCGTCGGCTTTGTCTTTGAAGTCTGTTGAAGATACTGGCAGTGCTGCTGTATAAGTATTAGTTATTGGATTTGGAACAACTGGAGTGGATATATTGGCACTGGAAGTTGTAATTGGGAAAAGCGGTTGAGATACAAGAGGCATAGAGAGAGGCACTGATGGTAAGCCAGGTGCACCGACAGTGTATGAAGGATGAAGTATGGGTGTTGCTACAGAATTTGACAAAGGAGGTCTGCCACCTTGTATCGGAAATGAAGGTTGTTGCTGATTAGGCACCATAGGTGCAACAGGGGGAACTGGAACTACTGGAGGCTGTGGATACCAAGGTTGAGGAGGACGTGAAGGAAGTGGCCATCCTGAACCCGGAGCAGCGAGTGGAGCAACGTTATACCTGTTACCATAGCCCATAAATTTAAATTTAAACCAGATAAATAACACTCAAACCATGTTGTATGAACCAATACATTCTTTGTACCTTCAAAACCTCAGACAAAAATTAAACATAGTACATGCAGTTACAATATTAGGGCAGATAAATTTGTCAGTGACTTTAGATGATAGAAAACAAGCATGACATAATAAGCACAAATACAGCTGCGAATAAGTGCTAAAGATGAAAGTGTTCCTTTAGAGAGCTTCAGTTCATACAAATCCAGATATGAATGAATATAAATTTAACACTCTGACAGCCAGATATTCGACGTGAATTGGATTACTAAATATAGAATCACCAGCTTCAATAAAAAAAGGGAGGCTTAACAGCAAGTAGGTTCCAGCCAGAAACTTACACTGGCCGAATTGCACCATATGCTGACTGTGGAGGGAATCCAAACCCCAATGATCCGGGCACTAAACCACCAACAGGTCCAGTGGAAGGAACTTCCACTTTTGCAACTTTCGATGGAGCATCTTCATCTGAATAATGATTGGTTTAAAGCATCACCACAAAGACAGGTTTAGATTTGTTTTGAGATCAATTACTACATTTCAAATATGAAATTTAACATACAAAAACTATTGCATGTATGAAGGCATTTACTCAGAAAAAAAGTGATAAAATGACAGAGCTTTTCTGCCACTGTCTCATAATCTCCTAGAAGTGGAAATGCCCCACTTTATTCTTATCTATTTCACAGCTAGGGCATTTGATTGTTCTACTTGCCTTGAAGTAGTCATTGCGTTCATAAGGATTCAGTAGACATTCTGACAGGAATATCCCAAACAACTAGCTAGACAATTTTAAGAGCTTTCAGCAAATGTTTTATTAAAGAGAGATACAAAGATCACAAGGCAAACGTGTCATAAATATAGGCTCCTAAACCCTTATCAGCACTAGATGTGCAGCCCACACATTGCACACTGTTTATAACTGATAAAGTAATATCATAGATATAGTTGTATTTGATTTCAACTTCTACATTTGAATTCTTTCTTATATTAGAAATAGATATACTTGATTTAAAAATTGATAATTTTAATTAAATATATAATTTTACTTTTGTTGAAAGTCTTTTATCTATATCTATTTAACGAATTATTACCTATTTTTATCAATTTTTTAAGGATCTATTCCAATTTGAATAAATTTCTTTTTTTATTAATATCAAATTGGTTAAAAATTATTAGTTTACTTTTTCTTATAAGGGTAAATCTGTAAAATAATAAGAGACGCATAAAACTATTTTGATAAAAGGTTAATAGTTAATACTATAAAATAATAGGGCACATATGGACTTTCTTTTTAAGAAAAGGTAAATTGTAAAATAATCATAGTAGACGTGGCAAATTTAGATGAATGAATATAAAACCCATGGAAATAAAGAACATGTGACGTACAAAGGTGAGTTTTCCTTTGTTATAGTATAATAAAAACATAGATTATAAGACCCATACGTCACATGAAGCTTCCAATAGTGTGTATACACACACACACATAAACACATATGCATATATAAAACACAGAATCAAGCACGATGGGCCATAGATACTCAATTTCCTGGCATAAATGTCATCCTTATATCAATGAAGATCTTATGGTAGGTTCCTCTGATGATGATTGTGAGGCCCCCCAAAATTATTCATACATCCAATACCTATTGGGGTAAGGTCCTAAATATTAGTGAGAATGTGGTCATGATTTGCCTAAGTCATCTCTTCAAATATTAGTGGGGATGTGGTTATGATCTTCAACTTGGGTAGATTTTCAAAAACGATATAAAACCTAATTGTATTGTATAGGAGTTCTAAATCCTAACATCATTTATAAGAACCATGCATCCCACAAAGCTCCTATTAGTATACATGTACCAAAATTAATTGGCATGGTACCTATATATCAGTGAAGATTTTATGGTAAGCTCCAGCCAGCATTACAAAAAATCAACACAAAGCACCACGCTTGCTTTAGAAACAAAATCTGCCAATAACAATTGTAAACCTTATCTTAGGTATAAAAATCAGCAGCAATTGTAATTTAACTTACAGGTTCTTCACCAGAACAATAACACCCATTCTGAATGGTTTACCCTCTAGAGAAAAGAACATAAATAAAAAATCACAAATATCCAGAACTCCTAAATTCCTAGAGCAAAACCCGACTCTGGACAAGAAAGAAAGAAAGCAAATCTTTTCTACCTTCACCGTAGTGAGCGGCAAGAACATCGGGAGGAATCCCCTGCATCCCGTATATCTCAATCTCCGTCGACTCCCGATCCTGCTTCGCATTAGGAACCCTAGAAACAAAAGGAAAATAATAAACAATGAATCAAAAAACTTAGGATCCAACAAGCCACAAAAAGAAAAAAAAGTTGAGATGGATCGTCTCGGAGAGAAGAAGAAAGAGGGGGCAGACTTGGTGACGGTCTCCTTGTGGACTTGGAGGACATGGATGACCATGCCGCTGGCGGTGGAGAGCTTCTTGTGGCAGACATGGCACTTGAAGTGCTTGGCCTTCTGGTGCTGGACCAGGATCTTCTCGTCGTCGAACTCGCGGTCGCAGTAGTAGCACCACATCTTGTCGGTGGCTCTCTTCTTCTTCTTCCCCATGTCCGGCGACCCGCTCCTCCTCCGGCGACGGCGATCGGGCGAGGGTGGAGCACTAATTAGGGTTTGGGATTTGGACGTCGCGAGTCGGTACTGGCCCCGACCAGCAACTTATAACCTGTTCGTTTACTTATGGCCCGAATCAGTTTTCTCGGTCAATTACAAATGACTGTGACTTACGGATTCCGGATTCATTTTTAGGGTTAGTGAAACTGTGAAGGTGATTTAGTAACTGCACTAAATTAATTAATTGTGTTAACAAATCCATTTTTGGACGAGATAAAAGTTTTGAGTAAAATTTCAATTCGAGTTTGAAAATTGGAATATCTTTTTTGTTAAAAAAAATAAAATCTTATTATTGAATAATACAGGTAAATTCAGATTAAGCTCACTCAAAATTTATTGGAGAGTTGGTTAGAGGCTAATTACACTCATCTCAACCACAAAAACAAAAAATATATATATTTTGAACGTTTTATGACTTTCAATCAGTTGAATGTTTAAACAACTTCAATAGGATTAATATAGTCGTACCAAAGTTAAATGTTTTCAAGCATATGAATATAATGTCCATCAAATTTTACTCAAGGAAAGAAAAGACGATGATAATTTGGACTTCAAACGAGCATTTTTTCTAGAATTAAGGGTGTTGGTGGGGGATGACATACTTTACTAAGTTTGGTCCATTCAAAGATACAACCTCGCGCCAACTTTTCAAGGCTCAAATAAATATGTTAAAATAAGATTTGGTTCAATATAATTGGGATAAGAAACTACCATTGTAATATGTTAAATCAGGTTCACTCTCAAATCGAATTAATTGTTATGGTAGACTATACCATCTTTTATTCCAATTAAGTTGGTCAACTTGAACCTAAATATAAAGGACCTAGACACTCTGCATCTCAAGATGGAAAAGTATCACTACAATGCGCAACAAATGCATATATAAATGTATACCCTAATAAGATGCTACGTGAATATTATAACAAATGATCACATTCGAATTATTTAAATTACGATAAATTATTAAAAAAATTAAAATAAAACAAATAAAATTTATCTTAAAAGTGTAATAAGGGGTCAACCTGTCAATTAACAATATATTTATATATCATCAAATAAGATAATATTTTCATTTCCAACACACCATAGTTTCATGATAACAAATTCATAGACATGAATTGGGTCTTGACCTATCTATTTATTACATCTGCCAAAGTCGTCATATTTGTCTCATGTGTCATGTCATTTTCAATTGTTATATCAATCTCAAAATATTATTATCATGTTATCGTGAAACATCATCTTATAAAATAATAAATTATAAATAAAAACATAACAATCCAAACACATATTATGCCAGGTTTTGTGTATGCACATAAGAGCCACTACTCTTCCGTCAAAGCCGACATGTCACGCTCATGTTCCTCACCTACATAAATAATAGAAAAACGTCACTAATGATTGTCAATGGTCCAAAAATGACTAAATATTAAACTGGCAAATGAGAAATGACTCTCATGTAAAATAAATCAATTATATACTTCCATTGAATTTTTCAAAAGGGCAACTATTAAGGAGTCATCTAGTAGCTATGGTTAGGAAGGGAATTATATACATAAACCCAAAGGTAACTTGCTATAGATGTAAGTTCAAAAACAATGCGAGGGATCTCATCTTTAAGAGTTCTTAATTCCAAAAAATATAACGTTTAAATGACCCACGTTAAGTGAGATCTTATAAAACGGCCATTAACACATCCTATGGCTGTAAAACAAAACATCGATGGCCTAACGGACATAATAGAAGCTCAAAGCGGGGTCTCGCGCCTAAACGGTGAGCTCTTTCTACATACTTATACGAACAAAACTACACACTAACACCCATGCTAACTATAAAAAATATGTATGAAATGGATGCATGAAAATTATTATATGATCATGAATATTATAAATACTTACATCAATATCAAACAATCAACACATTAATTAAATGAAAAAATTAACAATTTAAGACCTTCCTATATTTACTTTTAAGTAGGTAACTACGTCACAATTTCTAAACTTATCACCATTTCATTCTGAATTAACTTTCTAATCAAATAGAAAATTAACTTACACAATTATAAAATTGATGCACAATTCCACCATTTCAAACATCAATATCACATTGAATTTATAATTGAATAATTTGAATTATCATTAATCATTATCAATCCTTAATTACATAAGGAAATTTATCAATCAATAGATAATTATCACAAAATTTCAAAATTAACATATTAACAAAACATGAACAATTCATAAAAATTATAGATGATAAGCATAATGATCAAAATGAATTAGAAATCTAAAATTGGAGAAGCGAAGAGCATTTCACAATGATTTAAAATCGAATCAGCGATGATGGTAGCTGTTGTTGCTACTGACCGTTGTCAAGGTGTAACAACCCAATATCAGTTCATCTAAGAACAAAATCAGAATTGTTACGATCGAGTTAAACCATGTCTAAAACTACTAAGCTATAAGATTCGATCAATAATATTAATCCAAGCAACTCTCTTAGTATCTCGAGAATGGAAGACATTATTAAATAAGTGTGAAAACTCATTAAATATAAATAAAAGTATGAAAGAAAATAACTCCTCTGTAGCATTTATCTGTCCTCTCACTTGTCTGAAAAATAAATAAATATCAAACTGTCAAATGATAGATAACTCTCATTTTATAAAAAACCATTATATATTTTCACTATACTCTCCACAATGGTATCCTGAACTGACCAATCTGGTGAAGCCTCTCCTAAGATTTTCTCATTTTTTTTCTGATCCCTTGGGATTACTATTATATCCTAAGCCCTCTCCTTTCCTTTATATATCTTCTTGCCTTGAGCAAGAAGGCCGAGTATTCTTAAGTAGTTGCCTTCAGTACCATTTAAATCATATGTCCACATGTGCATTGTAATAAACTGTACCTCCACATTTCTCCAGATGTAAGAAATTCAAAATACAAAGTTGTTAGGATCCCTCGCAAGTAGAATAGTCCTCTTACTAATCTAAAACCCATTGTGACTAGCAAGTGCACCCACTCATGGTACGTACAAGTCGATTTCAACATCTCTCGTCTAACTAAAAATTTGATAAAATTATATAGAGGAGTGCGAAGGGATTTATATAATAAGCACGGAGGTAACTTATAGTGTATCTTAGTTCACAAACAACTCGATAGATTTTGTAATACCCTAAATCTGGCTCACCCACGAAGTGAATTAGAATGTTACGAGTCACCCGATTAAGTCAGTTAACCTAAACCTAACCTGAATAGAACTACTTTCGGTGTCTTAAGATTGAAGATAATTATCGTCATGCATGCATGAGATGCAGGGACCCTAATAGGATACTACGTGAATGACATGATAGCAATCATACTCAAAACCAATCATTTCAATTACAATAAAATAGATAAAATTTTTAAAATAAAATAAACAAAATTTTCCCTAAAAGTACAATAAGGAGCCAACTAGTAAAAAACAACACTATATAAATATATTACCAAACTATCCAAATTCTTCATTTCGTACAATACTAAAGTGATATCAACAAAATCCTTGGTCTTGACCCATCTTTTAGCTTATCGATTACACTTGTCATATTCCTAAATTGGGTCTTGACCCATTCTCCTTATCTCATATATGACATTGTCACAACATTCTCAATAATTTTAAATCATTTCAATAACATGTCACATCATAATACATCATAACCAAAATCATACATCATATCAAACACATGTTGCATCAGGTTTGTGTGTGCACATAGTAGTCACTGCTCCTTTGTCGAGGCTGGTATATCACACTCCTAATGATCACCTATATGTATAATAAAAAAGGTTAGTAATGAGTGTTACTGGTCCGAAAATAACTATAACAAGTTGGCAAATGAAAGTTGACTTTGAACAAAATAATTTTATAATTTTTCTTGAAATCTCTGAAGGGCATCTACTAGGGAGTCATCGGGCAACGAACCAAATATCATTCTGAGCTGATTGGTATGCTCATGTCTCTCTCGGTATTTTCTCATTTTCTTTTCTGTCCCTCTAGACTACCTGCATCCGAAGGCCTCTCCTTAACTCCATATTTCTCTTGGTCCTAAGCATGAAGGCAAAGTACTCTTAGGTAGTCACATTCAGTACCCTTTAAACCATATGTCCGGTGTTCGAACGGGTGCTATAAATAGAACCCATAAACTTCCACATTTTTTTGGATGTGAGCAAACTCTAAATACAGAGTTGTCAGGATCCCGCGGGAATGGAACAACCCTCTCACTAATTCAGATACCACTATGACTGATATGTGCACCTACTTATAGTATGTGCAAGTCGGGTTCATCATCTCTCATCTTATTGAAAACTTAATAAAATTATGTATAGTCATGGGAAGGGATTTATATCATAAACTCGTAGGTAGCTTGAGATGAATTTTGTTTTCAAAAATAGACTTGAGGGAACTTATCCTCATGGTTATTAATATGAAAAGCAATTGTCTAAATGACCCGTGTTAAATGAGTTCTAATAAAATATCACTTAACACGTCCTGCAGCAATAAAGAAAACCACAATAGAATAAAATAAAAAATATGGAACTAGTCTTAAACGGACTTGGTAAAAGCTCCAAGCGAGGCCACACCACACACCTAAATAGCAAGGTCATATTCTGTATCTACACATCATAACTAACTGCTTATGCTCATGCTACCTATATGATGCATGTATTAAATGAATTCATATTAATCATTACATAATCATCATAAACATTATAAATACTACTTTCATATCAGGAAATTAACAAATTAGTTAAATAAACCAATTAACTATTTAAGACCTAGACGTCACAATTCCTATATTTATCATCATCTCATATCAATCCTTGTTTTTACTTAGCTTTCTAATCAAATAATTAATTAAGCTATACAATTATAACCCTAATACATAAGTTCAAACTTTCACACATCGTCACCATGCCACCTAAATCCCTATCATACATTAACTCCAAAATCAGTGGATAATTAAATCGCACAATTCTAAAATCATTACATACTTTCAAATCATGAACAATTGACCATAATTAAATTCACTTCCCAACCAATTCACATTCACCAACTAATTTTATTATAAATTCATCATCCTAATTGGAGTATATCTTAACAAATATAGATAGCAACTGTGTCGGTGATAACTAAGTCAATATTTAATTTAGTTAATAACCCTAATCCCTAACTTCACAATTTCAACAACATCCATAACATATTTAATTTCATAATCAAATTAGTCAAATTATCATTAATCCCTATCAACTCTTAATTACATAAAGAAATTCATTAATTAAAAAATAATTATCACAATTTACAAAATTAACATATTAACAAAAAATTCATAAAAATAATGAATGATATACGTAATAATTAAAATAAATTTAAAATAAAAAAATTGAGAAGCAATATGTGTCTCACAGTAACTCGGAGTCGAAGTTACAACTACGGTGGTGGTGGTCGACAGTGTGAAGGAGTCAGTGCCGTGGTTGGGATTGGCCAGCAGGGAAGGACGAGGGGTCTAGATGGGGTCTAGGTCTCCTGATATAAGTGGATAATACGAAATAAATCTAAAAAAATATAAAATAAAATATAATAAAATACTATAAAAATAAAATAATCGAGTCCTAACTCAAATGGCATACTCTAAACCCACTAACCCACCTATAAATAATGTCTAATGCGATAAACGACCTATATCTTATTCTCCGATCTACTAAAAATAAAAAATAAAAACTAGGTGTACTCTCATATACTTTTATAACTTATTTTGATGTTACATTGCTGATGTTATCATCATATACTTGAGTACATATAACTCTCATGACTCATAACACACGGTTGGCTTTGACTAAGCACGCGTGTTCTGAACCTAACTTGATTGAAACTAATAATCGAACCAACTGGTTTTGAATATAAAAATCTAACTCGTGTTGTAATTTTTACCAATCTCATTTTTTAGGGTTATTAATCCAAGAGGTAAAATACGTCTAGATCGTCCATGTTAAGTGGGTCCCGATAAAACAACTATTTAACATGTCCTACAATCTGAAAACCAAATCTACAATAGACTATAGCGATAGAAATGAGAAGAGTCCTAACGAACCTATAGTCCAAGTTCCAAGCGTGACTTCTCAGCAATGTTCTAATGTTCTGTTTTATTGTTTGTGTTATAGTTACCTTTACTTATCTATTATTTGTGTTATAGTTACCTTTACTTATCTATTAAATACATTGTACCATGTATGGTTAATTAAATATTGGGGATTAGAGCTATACTGAATGCCTTGCTTACATCGTGAATAACAAGTATTTTGTGAGGTAGTGTGGTAGGTTTTACACAGAGGGATGAGGTCATAATTATTACCACAGTTTAGATTGGAATTATCCATTCTGTGGAAAATTCATGCTGAAAGAACGGATTGTCTGTCTCTGGATCCGAAATAGAGCATCTCTAATTTGTGGCCAGCTCATTATTGAATATTGATAGTTTATAAGTTTCAGCAATTCAGGCTGCCATTGAAATGGGAACTTCATTAGTTATCTTCAAATAGACATCTTTTGTTACTTTTGGAGGTTTCATTGATATCCTAGCATGAGGTGATTAAAGTGGTCATTTCACACAATACCCAATTTATAATGAAGCTTGGTTATGCATGCATAAGATAAATTTAAAGATCAATAAATGGACTGTGAATGATTTAGTATAAGTAATTTGATGATTTTTACAGCACATCGGTTGTTTGAATTTATTCCGGCTAATTCCTAGACCTGGCCATCCCAGGGTTATATTTCAGGAGCTTGATGATTGGTGATAACAGCAAAAACTTTTGTAGGATGAAGCATTGGTCAACCTCATTCCATCTCATTTCTGTAAAAATTGGCCTGGGAGTAATTTTGTCTGGTCCTGTTCTTCTGCATCTTGAATAGGAATTCTTAAATGCCTATAAGTGATGCAGGACCAGTATACAATCCTTGTCAGTTTTGGTTTTACACCCTTCCCACCTCCTTCTAATTCTATTATTTTCCTAGATTGTTCCTCATCAATGATTCGCAGTTTTTAAATATTGTTAAACTCATCATTTTAACTCTGGCTGCAGTTGCTTGTATATTTGCTGTAACGTACATAGTAAATCATAGAGAAACATGCATTTATGTGTGTTAACATTGATTTTGTGTTCAGACTAGAAGATTTCTCATTTGGCCTTAGTAGTTTTTCTTTGAATTCATCCCTCTGTTTTATTCAGGGATGATATCACATTATTGATCCTTTACACACATTTCAAGGGATTGAAAACTACAAATTAATATTTTGGGCTCTACGTTTTCATGGGCGGACGCTATTCCGTGGTATCTCTTTTGAGGTGTTGAGGGTTTGGCAGCCATCAGAAAACGTTATACTAATTAGATGGAATTTGAAAGGCGTTTCTCGGGTTCCACGGGAGGCCAGATGCCAGTTTGAGGGAACTTCGCGTTACAAGCTTGACAGAAATGGGAAGATTTTCGACCATAAGGTCGATAATTTAGCCCTCAACTTCCCCCAGCCACTAAAACCAGCTGCTTCAGTGTTAGATTTAGTTCCAGCTTGTCCAGCCAGCCCGAACTTGACCTTTTTGTGGGATCCTCCTGATGATTATTCATCTTCTTGGTTGGAGTTCTACCGAGCTGTGAGAACAACTTTGGATCAGGAAGATAATTTGATTAACCAGTACTTGGTGACCTGTTCATAATTTTGCTTCTTCCTGAATAGTCTAATTGAGACCTTTGGAGGAGAAGGTGAAGAGAAATCTTTCACTCTTCTTCTCCGTTTAGTTGTATACTGTGTTCTTTATAGAGTGGCTTAAATCATAATAGTATAGATGTAAATAGGTTAGCTGATATACTTTATGAGCATTTACATGAATATTTATACGATCTACTGTTTTTCAACTTTTTCATGAATGTCTATATAAGAAATTACATTTTGACGAGATTCACTCTTGAAATTGGTTATGGTTTAAATGACCGGATTTTTAGACTAAAGATTACTAAGAGCTATAAGTAAACTTAGGACACCTACTTGAGATATATGAATTCCTAATTCAACTAAATTCCAATAAAACACACAACAAAAAGAGTTAACATCAAAGATTACAACATTTAAGATAAAGGTGAAAACTTCGTTAGCAATGGGAACCGGTTTTGGCTCCTCCCGGTGGAGACGCCGATCAGCGATGGTTGGCGTCCCCATCAGTGTCTCCACGGAGAGGCGCCAAAAAATTTTATAGCAATAGATAAAGTTATTGCAACACTAAAACCTCTTTTTCAGTAGGTAGATTAAGATTTTTCTAACCAAGCGACTTGAAAAGTCTAGTGCTTTTAACTTCTCGTACTTAGTTCAATAGGAATAATAATCAAGTGGGCACCCTTCAAATTGTTAAGAAATGGTGGAGGCAGAAAATTCTTCCTGGAAAGAAAAGTCAGAACTTTTTTGAACCCAGAATGCAACAGTGCTATGTCTTTGAAGTTTGAACGTGGAATGGAAAGAACAAACTTACTCACCAAGAAATTTCTGCTCGCCAGAAGGAAACCAGAGAGACACGTTGAATTTTCCTCTCCAGTTGAACTTTCTATTGTAAATAAGACTTGTTCCACATCTCATGCAGTAACATGCTTACGAGTTATATTAGGATTAGGATACGATAATCGCAACTGCTGTTATTATTTCGACTTGGTGTAAGATGTGTGTTGCGCATTAGAAGCTGCATGAATGATACGCTCGTCAGGTTGTCCCTTTTCAATAAATACATAAAATTATAATTTTATTTTAAATAAATATTTAAATTTATTAATTTTATTTGTTAAAAAGAATAAAAGTAATATACGATGCTTTTTTTCTTTGGTTTTTTTGTTTTCTAATTTTGAAGAAAAATTGATGTTGTAAAAGTTAAAAAAATTATGTGGATTGAAAAAAGGTAAATATTTTATTGAGATTCATTTATAATCGTCAATGGTAACTTCACTAAGTTCTTATATTTATAATTTATAATTCTTTATTTTCTTTCTCATTCAATACTAATTTAATAATACTAATTTTATAAAAAATACAATAAATTAGTATTACAGAGTTTATTCTCCTGTGTATCAAAACGATTTAATCTAACTGGTTGTTCCATGGTTTTTTCTTTAAATTTGAAATTTTCACGTAAAATTAATTTGTTTCTTCTCTATATTTATTTGGGGCTTCTCATCTTTATATTTTAAAATATGAAATTTATATTTAATTTATTTTAATTAATCCCAACAATGCTTGCTACCAACAAACATCTATTAAGGAATTATTTGAAATTTGAGGTGGGTTTTCTTGCTTGTTTTTAAAACTTCTGGCTGCATTATTCCCAGGGAAACAGAACAATTTCCTAGCATTCAAAGCATCGCATCATCAACCATAGCTATTTGATTGCGTGTATGAATTGGGTGAAACACGTTTGACCTGTCTATACTGTTGTTGACCAAAGATTGATATTAAATGAGATACCAATCAAGTCCTGCCTGATCAAAACTCCTCTTAATCAACTATGTTCATATTTGAATGTCCTGAGAGAAGTCAATTGAAGGAAGTATGAACATGCCCAGCCGACTTGTTGATAAGAGTTACCAAGATCTCCAAGATCTGTGGCGTCTCAAAGAAGAAGACTAATTAACACTATAAACATGTGACCTAAATTTGTGTTGATTTGGGACTTTGAAGTGTACGGGCAAGAAGTTTGCTGACTTGTCGTCGTCATCGCCATCTTTGTGTGCTTGAATTGCCCCGTCTGGTCTCCAATTTTTGTCACTCATCTTTTTTTGGGGCTGCTTTGAGGGGCAGCCCAAATTTATTTAGGGATTTGCTTGGTGACTGATCAGCTTTTAATCCAAAAAAAGACTGTTGAATGGTCTGCTAAGATTGGTACATTTGATTTTATGCTATTACATACCTTTGATTGAAGCTTGAAAAGCCTTAATAATTAACAGTACATTTACCTCAATCACTCCACTTCCACATGACAAGATACCAATGTAAATGCATATAAGTGAGACCATTGAGATTATCAATTTAATAGACATGCCTTTCAGAAATCAATCGACTTTTAAGTAATTGTCATCTTACACAAGACCAACAGCAGAATTTGACTACCATTTTGTTCCTTCGTGGCCTCTGGTCCAGACTTCCAACCCAGACCTAACATTCATCCCCCCTTGCTTTCCTCAGTCCTCTTCACACATCTCTCTTTCTCTTTCCTCTTTCCTCTTAAGACATTAAAACACCACTCCATGATAACTTTTAGGTGACACTTTTCACACATGATCAGAATGATGAAATTGTGTACATGAAGAAGAAGGTGATCAAGTAAAACAGCAAAAACTATTCAAAGCCACGAAACTGGCTCAGACATGTTACAGAGGAATATTATGATTCCCTAAAGCCAAATTTATTCTGTGGATACATTATGAAATTAAAGATTAACTGATAAAAAAAGGATTAACTACTAAGCAAAAACAAATGTCACAAGTGTAGGAATTATTTTCTCTAGTTGCAGCCAGATCATGAAACCTCTAATTTCTCGATACCTTCACACATTTATCTGGTGAAATTTTTGCACCGCACGATCATTGACATGATTAATCCTCACCAAAAATAACCATGAGAATTAGTGTGCTCCCCTTGGATCTGCCTCATCAGCATCTGAGTAGAAATATTGCCCTGCATGTACCCATCTGATAATTCATAGTTGCTTCGTTGCTGGTTATTGAACTTATGGAAAAACTGGTCATGGTCACTAGGAAACATGAACTCTTGACGCTGCTGCTGCTGGTAGAATTCTCCAGTGGCAGACGACGGCCAACCGCGGTGAAGCGTAAATCCGATGTCCTCGGCCGGGCTGCCGCCAGTTGAAACGTCCAACGCCGGCGAGATCAATGGGGAGGAGGAGGAGACCCCAGTGAATTGTTGCACCATAGCCCGGAAGTTTGTAGTGTCGGTATTGAGGAGGGTGGTGGGCGCCCGCCGGGAAGCTCGAGACCGCTTCCTCCCCGATTTCCCGATGCGGCCATCAACCGCGGGGAGGTGACCTGCACCTGCGTCGGTGCCGGTGCCTCCCCCATGGCCAAAGCCTAAGGTCTTGTGACTAGCATTAGTATTACTAACGTAATTAGCTCCGGTGCTGGTGTTGGTGGTGACAACGACGGAATCCGTGTCCGGAGGCCGTCGGGCAAGAGCCGGGCGCATGGTCGGGTGGCCAGAGACGTGATGGAGTTGGCTCCAGTGGTCGAAGCCTGCGTTGCTAGTGGCCATGACCACGGTGGTGGAGAACTTGCTAGGGGTACGCATTTTGGCACTTTATATAGCACAAAGAATGTGTCCCGTGTGCGTCAAGTGCAACCTTACGAAGGTGGGCCAATCAAAAGGGCTTTACGGAATACGGAGTAATCTTGACCGTCGGTCCATAGTGAGGCCGAGTGCCACGTGGAATGCCACGCAGGCTCCGTGGGATAGAGCATCAAGTGCTTCTGGAAGGGAGCGGCTACCGGGAAGGAGCGGGCTGCGTATCCGATGACGTCATCATCCACAACTGTTGACCGCCTGATGACGTCATGCGCCCCGCTTGGCTTGGCTGGGGCTGTATATATACGGCTCCGCCTCGGCTTGAAATTAGAGGAGATTTAACCTAAAGTAGAAAATGTGTCGTTGTGAAAGTGTATACGAAAGTTTTGTATAAATTCTATGGGTTATTGGATCAATTTGTGATTGTGTAGATCGATTCATTTAATTTTTTTTATCTACTGTGTATATATATATATATACATATATTCCATAACTAATCACAGTGAATAACGGCTCAACTATCATGAGCCATAAAGAAAGTATTACGTCCTGAATAAGCCAGGAGACAAGATTACATAGAGAAGATGTTGAACATTCAATTCCACTCTCCTTTACTCATCATACGTATCAAAACAAATCAACTTTTGAATGCTAAAATTAAAAGCCATCTAAGCTTAGTTTTGAGTGTAATTTAAGAATTTATTAGTGGGCGGTCCTCAAATAATGAGTTTATTAATTGACAAGTTTGGAACCTGACTTTGGTAGGTGCTATTGGCCAACTCCAAATTATATTTTTGACCATTGACCAGAGACAAATAAGACAGCCTATCATGCCTTGGTTTACGCGATACAAATTAATGGTTGCCGGGGTGGTTTAGACGGGCCATTGCCCCCGGCGAGAGACCCTACGTTTAGGCTTCAATTTGAACACGCCTTTTTTAACAAAAAAAAAACTTTGCATATACTTTGGAGTGCTATACAGCTTAGTTAATTAAATTATTATATAATAGATAAATAGAAAAAAAAATCGCTGCGTACATACAACTATTTTAGATGTGTTTCACATCTAATTTGAGTCAGCAAGTCCCACTTAACAAGGTCGATATAATTTTGTCGACATTAATACGACCGATCTTTAGAATTTTAAAAAAGCACATTAGACTAAAATTGTTTTAAAATTAATTTTTATTATAATCACTTTATTAATAATTAAAAAGAAAAGATTAAAAATATTAGATTAATTAAAATTTTATAATACTTTAATTATTTATTTTTATGTCTGCATATGTGTATTTAATTTTAAGCAGCAGGACTTACTAAATTCTTCTAAATTAAAATTGTAACACATGTATGTATCAGCTGCAAATCGTGTATATAAGACTATATATAAAGTTCGAGAAGTTGATGGAAATAATTTTAAGAGATGGGAGGCCAAAATCCACTATACTTCGTGGATGTTGGAGTAGATCATGTGCTACTTGAAGAGAAGCCAGAAGTTGATAATGAAACGGCTGCACAAACAAAGCAAAGGAAGAAATGAGAGTAGGCTAATCACACATGCAAAAGACTTTTGCTTTTTGGCCTCTCAGATGACTTATTTGATCTCTACCAACTGTCAAAATCGCAAAGGAACTTTGAGATGCTCTCAATGATAAACATGATACAAAGAATGCTAGAAAGAAGTTCCTAACAAGTGATCTTTATGGTTTTAAAATGTTGACGATCAATCGGTGTTATCCCAAGTCAGTAAATTTCAAATTCTTATGCATAAAATTATCGCTGGCAGTACCAATCTTTAGGGGTGATAAACGAGCGAGCGAGCCGAGCTCGACTTGTGTTCGAACTCGGTTCAAATACTTCGAAGTTCGTTCGAACTCGACTCGAGATCGAACGAGTTTTAAACATACATGCTCGAACTCAACTCGAATATTTTTTACGTGTTCGAGCTCGACTCTGAGCTCGAATACACTTAAACTGCGAGGTCGAACCTAGGGGTGTAAATGAGTCAAGCTTGCTCGCGAGCTTTTTGCGTTCGGCTCAGCTCAACTCGTGCTCGTTAATTTTGTGCTCGAAAAATTATTTGGCTCGAAATAGATAAACTCATTGAACAACGAACAGAGCTTGAGCAAAGGAATATTCGGCTTGGCTCGGCTCAAAATTCGAATTCGATATGTTCAAACTCGAAAAAATGTTCGGTTCAGCTCGGCTCGTAAATATTATTGAGGTCACATTGAATTTATATAGTGTTTAAAAATAAATTTGATCTTATATAAGTGAGCACATAAACATTCGCTAGGCTCGAGCTCGGCTCGAACAAAGCCCAAACACTATAAATTTTGGATTAGCTCGGCTCGACTCGTTTTATATCGAGCCAAACTCAAGTACACCACTACTCGACTCGGCTTGGCTCGTTTACACCCCTAGTCGAACCTAGCTCGTTCATGAGCTCGTTCGTTAACTTGAAACCGGCTCGTTTAACGAAATTAAAAAAATAAAGTTGGCGTGCTTTGAACCCATAAGCTTGAGGTCAAAGACTTGATTACCTACCATCTCAACTATCTCACATTTTTTATTATTATATTATTATAAATAAATATAATTAGTTACAATTAAACTTATTAGTATATATATATAATATAAAAACTTTATTATTATATTATTTTATCGAGCGAGTCGGGCTACGAGTTGAGTTCAAGTCGAATTCGAGTTATAGCCGAGTCGAGTCGAGCCGAACACAACCTTGCTCAAGCTCGGCTTGTAGGATTCGAGTTCGAGTCGAGTATTTAAATAAGGAGTTTCTATTCAAGTCGAATCGAGCCGAACATTAAATGCTCACGAGCTAGCTCGCTCAATTAGGACCCCTACCAATCTTGATGAATTTAAGTTTCTACAATCGTACTAAGGTACCTCCTTCATGGAAAGAATTCAAACAGGAAACAGATGCCTTGAATCTTCGTGATCTTCTTACTTACATTCAAGTTGAAGAAAGTTCTTCAATACCTGATTGTACGGAAGAGGAAAAGATAAAAAGAAAAACAAAGGCGCTTGTTATTGAAGAAAAAATGTAACCACAAAAGGAAGTTGACTTACAATGAGGACTCAAATAACTGAGCCAAGGCTATTACTTCCAAGGGAGCTTGTTGGTTTTGTGGTAAAAGGCTGAATGGATTGTTTGATCCCAGTATCACATATATTGATGCAAGTGGATGAGAACGCCAAGTTGCAAGAAAAAAAAATAGTGAGCAAACCCCAATCACGGGAATCATGCACTTATTAAGACAATAAACACCCCTCATATGTACTGCAATGAGATCTCCATCGAGTTTGCCTCCAAGATAAAACAAACTATTTATCGACTTTTTTTTGTAATAAAAAAGTCGATCACTAAAATGCAAAAGGACTTGGTTGTTATCTATTTTTTCATTTAGAAACAATAGGCAAAGACTTACATAGAGGTGATCCTTAAGAATGTTACAAACGGTTAAGATATGAGCTACCCAAAATTAATATTGAACCAAATGAAGGATATAATTAACTAAGTACAATAAAGGGTAAAACTGAATCACACTTATTATAATTAATCCAATTTATGGATGATAAATGAATAATTAATGTGCTTAATTATGCCAACACAACTTACCTTGTGTAATACAATAATCCAATAAAGCTTGACTATATTTTATGTACAAAATATTTAACAATCTCTCATTATTTTTTCTATATAAAATATGGTTACCAAGTCTTATCTCTAAGAAGGGTTGACACATTTACGTAAGTATAGGTGTCTCTCGACTTGAACCTGTAAATAGTGCAAGCATATCAAACCTTACTATAATTTTTGGTGAAACTAAGTCTTGAACCAACTATCCATTTTTTGCAAGCCTACAAACACAAAATGTAACTATTTATTTGCATCTAGTCAACCAGCACATTTTATGGTCTTATGCTTATATCTTGGTATTCATAAATGCTCTACACCTTAGATTTCCATTGAAGCAACTTAACTTCGTGCACTTATATAGGTAAATTTGCTTAGGTGCACTTGTATAATCTACACCCTCATATGGACCACAAATTTATAAGAGAAAAATCTCAGCCTCTTACATTTTTCCATACAAGCATTCACAACAACTTTGGATAGAACTTAATAAACAATATTTAGACGTGTACAATGCATTTCATACCTTATTCTGATAGTACTTGAATATTCCAACTCCGAGTTTCATTAGTTTACAACCAATCCTTTCCTTTGCTTGTGCATCTCATCCACATTGGCTTTCTAACTTTCCTTTTTTCAACACATGGCTTAATTTGATATTTTCACTTATTGTCTTAAGATGGTTTGATCCTGGCCGCACATATGTTGATGCCAGTGGATGAGAACGCCAAGCTACAAGAAAGAAAACAGTGAACAAGCTCAAATCGCAAGAATCATGCATTCTTTAAGACAATAAACGCCACCAACATATATTCCAATAGGATCTTAGGTGAATTTACATCTAAGATAAAACAGGCTACTTATCGACTATTTTTTGCTATAGAGAATTCGATTATTAGAACGGAAAAGGAATTGTTTATTATTTATTTTTTCCATAGGCGAATTTACCTCTAAGATAAAGCAGGCTACTTAGCGACTATTTATTGCTATAAAGAATTCGACTATTAGAATGGAAAAGGAATTATTTATTATTTGTTTTTGCCTTTCGGAAACAATAGACAAGGATTTATAAAGAGGTAATTTTTAAAACCATTACAAACGTTTGAGACACAAGTAACCAAAAAATAATAGTCAACCAAATGAGAAATATTAACATCTAAGTACAGTAAAAAAATAAAATGTATCATACTTATTGTAAGTAAAACTGAATCACAGTTATTATAGTTCATCTAATTTAGGAATGATAACCGACAAATTAATGTAATTAATAATGTCAACACAACTTACCTTGTGTGATACAATAATCTAATGAAGTTTAACTATATTTTATATAAAAAATATCTTACAGTCAAATGGAGCGTGAGGGCTTTTTTTTTTATCAAAGACAAGTGCGTGCAATTGCATTTTTGTTTAACGTCGTCTCCCATAAAGACATGGATATGGTTTCATGCAAGGCAGCTTGGTAAATCTGACATGGCAATAGTTGTATATTGCATGCTATTATTACGGTTTGACCCAATTTAAAATTAAAGTTAGTCTAAATTTAATATGATTACTGAGGCCCTTTTTCGTGATTGAGGATGTTCCTATTTTTCTGGCCGCCACCGTGGGAGTTGCTTTTGCATTCTTTTCCATTGGCTACTAAGATGTTTCGATTCTCCCGGCTGTCTCTTGCCTACACATGAATTCAATAACAGTTTGAAAGCCTATACGAGAATCTCCAGACCTATATTTATTTTACACTCCCAGAAATATTTTATCGCTTACTCCGCCCTTCTCCATTTTTTAGTGCCATGCTAGAAACGCAAGTACTAACTTTTAGTTTACTATGGGCTTGAAAATAATAAAGTAGTAGAGTCATATTCATGTATAATGATATACATGCGTATATTCACATTTATGTACAGAAATTGTGTAATAGTGTTTACAAAATGGCCATGGTCTCTAAATTGTGATTTTGAATTGTTTATGACGCCCCATGATTTAGGAAGGAAAAAATGATCAAACATCCAACCATCTTGATGAGTCAAGAAATTTATTATTGTAAATTCAGGTACGTTTTATATTCGTTTTTCATTGTTGATGATTTGACGTAATGGTCAAATTCATCGAATCGACACAATCTGTGCAAGCTCGAATCTATGAGAGATCAGCCCCGGCCAAGTACCCCAATTGATTCACCTTCTCCATTTTTGTGTATGCGTTGAGCTAGCTTCTTCTGCAACTCTGCAACCTTCCTCCTCTTGCCTACTCTCAGCCTGGTGAACGTCTGCTCGCACTACTAACTATTATAGTTAGGAGAGCTTTAGACCATGTTCGTACGAATCCATCGATTTTGAGTGGAATTAGCCAATTTAAATTGGATTGGCACGTTGCAGATCCGATTTCGGGGCCGAATTGGTCGGCTGTGAATCGGGCTCGGAATCGGACGATTTACCCTGATTTCGATCGATTTAAATCGGAATCGGAATCGTGATAAATTGGGTTTTATGGTAAATTACTAAAATACCCTTAGTTTTATATTAAATAAATTATTTATGAATAGGTAAAATAAGAATAAAAGTTGATAATAACTAAAATACCCCTAATGTACTAAAATACCCTTGTTTTATATTAAATATATTATTTATTTATGGGTAAAATAGGAATTAAAACTTTACAATGACCAAAATGCTCCCCTTATCCTCCTCCCGCCGCCTCTGCCCGTTCTCTCCGGCGGGCCGAGGCGGAGCCACCGGCGAAGGAGGATAGTGGGCATTGCTGGCAGGGGGAGGCGGGGTCGGTGGGGGGATGGCTCGGGATGGTCGGCCAGCAGGACGAGGTTGGTGGGGCGGGTGCTCGGGGCGGGTGCGCGAGGCCGCCAGGGGGCGGGGCCGTTGCCGATGGGGGGATGTAAAACCCACGATTCGAGTCAGGGTTTTATATTTAGAACCGGCTGGTTCGACCGTTATTTTCGAGTCGAGTATGTCATTATGTACTTAGCCGACGCTGGTCGCGTGTATGAGCTATGAGAGGTCATGTGTACCCAAGTATATGATGATAACGTCATCAATACAGCAGAAAAGAATGAGTTATCAGAATATATGAGAGTATGCAGTTCAGTTTTTTTTATTTTTATTATGAAGTTTGATCGTAAAATTAGTTTTAGGCTGTTTATCGCGTTAGGACGCGTTATGGGTAGTTTGGGTGGGTTGACAGTTATAGAACATGTTATTTTGATTTTATGTGTTGTTTTATTGTATGAGATTTTTTCTGATTTGTTTGGATTTGTTTAGAATTTATTTCGAGTAAGTAATTATTTTGACTCGAGATGGAGTCGAGTCAAGTGTTATTCACAAGTTTGCCACCGAGCCACTCTTCTTCTTTCCCCCGACGCTTTCGTCTTCCAAACCCTAGCGCCGCCCCCATTTGAGGCCGCCGACGCTGCTTTCGGCGCCGCCCGGCCACCGACCGACGCCGCCCAGCCTCGCCGCGTCGTCACCTTGCCGCCCCGACCGACCCCGGCTGCTGTACGACGCCGCGGTGCCAGGGATTGCCGCGCCGAGCGCGGCGCCCGCAAGCATTCGCGTTGCCGATTCCGGCGCCGGCAACCATCGGTGTCGCCGTCCAGTGGTCGCCTCGAGCCCCTCAACCCCCCAGCGACCTTCCCCGACCAGAGCGCCGCCGATCCCCGCCCTGGCCGGCCAGATTTAGCCACCCACCGTCGCCGCTCTATTTTTGCCATTTTTTGGCGAGTCGCCGCCTCCGTCGGCCATGCCTGTAAAACCCGTGATTCGAGTCACAGGTTTTATAGTCGTTAGCCGATCGGTTCAGCCGTCGGTT